>PVIR01037533.1:0-15065 GCA_004026965.1 Petromus typicus | reverse complement strand
TTTTTTTTTTTTTTTTTTTTTGGAGATAGGATCTTACTTTTTGTAGTTCAGGCTGGCCCTGAGCTCAGCCTTGAACTTACAGCAATTCTCCTACCTCTTCCTCTCAACCGCTAGGATTACAGGCATGAGCGACCATGCCTGGCCCTGTGGTATGTGGTTCTGATTGCTAGGGGGTGTGAGTCTCCATGCCCACCATTATTGTATGTGGTTACCAGAGATCGACCCCAGGCCCTGTCCTTGCAAGACAGGCGCCAGAACCACTGAACTAAATCCCTGGCCCTGAAATTTCATATTTTTGTCAATTCTTAAGATAACATAATAGAAGATATAAAATGACAATTTTATCAAATTTATTTAATGCAAGAATTGACAGTTGAATTCATCCTTCCTGAGTGATGCTCGTGGTGCTTGGTATGTAAAGAAATGCACTGCATGAAGGTGGCTTGGATAAACTGTTATGTGATTAATCTCTAGATGCACCTCTCATTACCTGTGTGAGTTTTTTCTATTTCATAAAGTTTCTTAAATCCTGAATTTCTTTGATCATATCCCATGAAGTTGGATCTTAAATTTTCTGTTAAGGTGTCCTGCTAGTCTATGTATTTCTTGTGACCTGGTGGTTATTTGAGGGGACTAAATTCTATTTTGCTTTTTTTGTCAAGAGTACTATGCAAGTGGTATTGTGTGTCTGTGTGTCTGTCATCATCCAGAGCCACTTTGACATCTGCTGCATCAGTGTGTGTGTCCGCCCCTGTGTGTGTGTGTGTGTGTGTGTGTGTGTGTGTGTAGGGGTGTGTATGCATGTGCGTTGGGGCTGGCAAATGAGAGTAAACATGTGCAGAAGATGGATGTGGACAGCTGATGATGATCGCTACTGCTTAAATTCATTAATTCATAAGGGATTTCAAACATTTCATGTCAATCATTTATTAGCTAGACTAATCCTATAAAGAGAAAGTCCAGCTAATCAACTATTTGTCTATCGCTGAGTTGCAGTTTATGTTGGAATACAAAGGAAAGCTTTGATTCTTCCCCATATCAGTGAGTCCTCAATTTATGAACTTTGAAGTTGTGATCCTTCATAGATAGAAGGGACCTCCCATTAGAAACATTTATGGGGCCGGGGAGTTAGCTCAGTGGTTCCGGCGCCTGTCTTGCAAGTGCAAGGACCTGGGTTCGATCCACAGTAACCACATAACAATACTGGGCATGGAGACTCATCCCAGCAGCAATCAGTACCACATACCACAGTGCCGGGCGTGGTGGCTCACACCTGTAATCCCAGCACTCTGGAGGCAGAGGCAGGAGGATTGCTGTGATGTGAGTTTGAGGCTCAGCTCAGGGCCAGCCTGAACCACAAAGCAAAACCCTGTCTCAAAACAAACAAACAAACAAACAAAAAAATATTTATGGATATGAATAAATCACATAGTTAGCTCACCTGTTTGCTGGACATTGTCACAGTTGTGCTACCTGTGCACTTAGTGTACAGTGTGATAGTGTACAGTATTTTTTGTATGTGGCTTTTAAAATTTCTTTACATTGTACATTTACAGACATTCTCCTAGGACAGAATGGAATTCATCTGTAAGTCAAGGACTTACTGTATTTACCTGTTTCAAAATAGTTGTTTGCCCACCATTCAGAGATAATTAGGGGGCAGGGTAGGAGAGGCGAATCCTTAAAGAACTCATATATTTTAAAATGTTGGTGTGTTAGGGCTAGAGATTTAGTTCAGTGGCACCACACCTGCCTGGTATGCCATAGGCCCTGAGTTCAATCCTCAGTAAGGAGAAAAAAATTGGTGTGTCAGAACATTGCATTTATTCTTATTGAAAGCAAAATAATCACACTTTGATCAGTGAGCAGCTCCTTTACGGGGGCCTGAATTGTTTTCATACAACTCACATTGTCTTTGCCAGTTTCTCTGGTCTTGTGTGCAAGGCCAATGGTTCTCAATGTGTAGTCAGAAAATGTCCAAGGGCCACAAGGCCTCATGGAATCCTGAGGTTAAATAATTTTCAAGAGAACACTAGGGCACAGTTCACCTCTTTTATTCTTGTCCTCTCACATACCTATAAAAAAGTTTTTTACAGGTTGCATTTTGGCTGTTGAATATGTGCATGTGCATTCTTGTATTTTCTGAAATTTTCTAAGTTAAGCTCTTTGAGGCCTCAGTAATTTCTATGACTCTAGTGGAATGTTAGGATCAAAAAAACTTGAGAACTACTATTTTAGATTCATTTTTTAGCATTTCTTGCTACATTTGTGTAATCTGATAGCATTATAAATTAGCTCCCTTTTCCTTCAACTTCTTGTGTGTGCATGCATGTGTTCTGTTCCAAGTCTCACAGCTAATATAGGACATCACTGAATTTAAAGCTAGTTATACAATAGTTTTTTTTTCCTGATAAAACAGAATTACTGGTGTCCAAAGTTTATGATTAATTAAAACTTAGAAGCTATAAATACCACCATTTTGCTAGACATGAACGTTGTAAGGGTCACCAAGTATAAGTAGATGTTCTTTTTCTCAGATGGAATGTCCCTCTACAAGGGAAAACAAATACAGAGGCAGGATGAGTGTTTGCTAAAGCTACATGGTATGATTAAAAACAATGCTCTGAATATGTTGTTTTTCTAGTCACAGCAGGGAAATTCAGGATTCAGTAGTAGTTCTTTAGAGTGTTAGCTTTTGAAGACATCAGTCATCCGGAGAAAAAGCTGCTTTGGCTAGAGAATTTGGTAACATGTATTTTCCACTAATTTCTGAGCCTTGGATCCAATTAATTGCTTAGATATATTTTATTAAAAAATCTTGTAGTTAATTGAATAAAATACTGCAAGTAAACATGCTACAGTTTTAGAAGCTGAATAATGATGTTTTAACCCGTGGACTCTTAATTTTCTATCACACATCTCAAAGATATGGATACTTAAAACTATTAGTTTTTATAGGTTTTGAGGCCTCAGAGAATTTTGTCTCATTCTTTTTGATAGAATTCAGTGACTTATCATCTCACCACCATTCTCACTAACTCTAGCTTCGTTTAGCTCGTATGTCTTAGGGAAATGGAAGTTTCCATCATAAAAATGGGAAGTGTGCTTCTAGATTAGAAAGCACTGGCTTTCTGAAGACACTACACATAGAGGAGAGGAGTGAGCCTACGTAATGTCCTTGAGAGTGTCTTTCCAATGTAAGAAGTTTCTGACTGCACCTCATAATCTCAGGTGCCAGCTGGAAAAATGTTCACTTGTAGAAAGCGTGGATCAAAGCCCACATCATCACCCAGGTGCTTCTTGATGACTCTGTGGTTTAGTTGGGCTCTAAAGCAGAGTTTTTCAGGCCTTCGTGAAATGTCACAGTTCACAACTTCATTTCAGTGGAAAGGGTGAGTGATTACTCATAGGCAGCACCCATTTTAAACTCCCAGAGGGCCTAGAGGAGCTGTCTTAGTGGAGACTCCACAGCATGAGAGTCCGTGGAAAACGCAGGGGCAATATCAAGCTTCTGTGGACACAAGAAGGACACTTGTGCAGGGTTCGGGGAGAGAGCAAGGAGAGAGTGGTCTGTGACATGACTGACCTGAGGGCTGATCTCAGTAATTAATGAGACTATGGAGAGGACAAAGGCCGGAGCATACATTCCTTAAAGCAGTATATTTTGATCCTAATTGGACTTGTGACTCTATAGGCTCTGGCTTTCTCATCTTTAACCATACATTCTGGGAGATTTTTGGTTTGTTACACCACAAGTCCCTTTATCTCTGCATAATAATCCTTATGCATACTCCCAGCCAATATCCTCACAGTGAAACACAGATTTTGTTGTGGGAAAGATTGTAAATGTTATTTAAAATTTTTCATTTATGAGTAAATTCACTTTTTATCGGTGCACTGGTTGTTATTTTCCCCCAAAGGCATGAAATCCATTTGAAATCTCCTTTAGTCGACCTGTTACATTTAGATTTCTACATTTGGAATATCACTTCCCTGGGTTTTTCTAGCTAGTCATCTAACCATAGTGATCTTTACAAAAGGTAATTTTGGAATACCTGAAAGTCAGAGCACAAAATAGAAAGAGCTTTTTGGTAAGGATAGGCTATGAAATATCATGCCACTGCCATTAGTCTTGTCAAAGTTTTATTTTGTCTTTGGCAGTTTGATAGAAATATGTCAAGTTTCATGTTAAACTTACTGAATAAACTCATCTCCACATGGAAAGCATAGGATGATGAGAACCTTGCATTATAATTGGGGAATGTTAGCAATGTAGGACTCTGGTATCACCAAGGAAAATACCCCGCCCTCTTCTCTTTGATTTCCTGTTGAGAAATTTCTTCATAAATATCTAGAATTATTGTAAGGACAAGTGTGAGTTTTTCATGAATGGCAGCCATAACTACAAAGCTGAGTTAAGGATATTAAAATCCTCTATGAAAACATGTGTTAAATGTATATGAAACATTTATTAGTTTGTGGTACACTTGTTTATTTGCAGAAATATGAGTAGCCACAGGCAATTTGAACTGAGATTTAGAATTCAGCTTTTGCTTATTTACTTCCCATCTTTCTCTTACAAGAAAAAAGCATAATGGCTTGGCAAGTAGAAATTGGAACTAATTTTGATTGCCTGAATAGGTTTCCTGGAGGAAAATGTTTTATTGAAGTGGAAATGACGGCCAGATTATTTTTGTTCCTGTTCTGTGTCTAATTAGAAACTGTTTTCGAGTAATCCATAAGTCTTTTCTCAAGAGGAAGTATCCATATCATAAAGACAGCCATAACTTAATGGGACTTTGTGACGATTGCCTAGGTTAAGAATCTCTGAAGTGAGAACTCAGAATTCCAGGAATGCATGTGAAGAGGGAATCTATTAAAGTAGTGACTCTCAAGAGAGAACAAAGCTAGGTCAGAATCAGCAAGTGCACCCCTGCAAACCTGGAAACCATTTCCCCTTCCCCTGAATCTCAGTTAGCCCCTATTTGTGGTAATCATGCTTAGTGTTCTTCATGTGTTTCATAGGTAACAGTTGAAGTCTTTTCTCTTGAGGAACTGGCATGAAAGGGAGCATTGGTAATAACTGCTAATACTCAGGGTGTCTCTTTCTCCAGAGTTGAAAATACTCCAGAATAAACTGTAATGAAGATTATATGATTCTCTGAACATACTACAGACAGTTGGATTGTGCACTTTGTATACGCAAATTGTATGATATGTCCGTTATAGCTCACTGCTATCTATGCATTGACAATGGCACTGAATGATTTGCAGTTCGTAAGGTGACATCCACTGCTGCTGAAAATTTAGCAACACAGCCTGTACAAGTTTGTGGTGTATGGCTCAGTTGTAAGTATAAACTTTTGTGGGATGTAATTTTGTGTGAAAACGTTATATGTTGGTGCTTTGGAGTCCATTAATAGAAACAATTAGGAATGGAAAGCCTACAACTCTTAGGAGAGTCTTACCAAAGTGTAGGTTCCCAAAGAGTATGTGACACTGTGGCCCTGATCCGTTCTTCAGTTAGAGGATTAGGCTTTCTGGGTTTTGGTTAACATAAAGGAGAAGGGCTTTTCTATTCATTCAGTTATGCTAAATTACGCTATAAAACACAATATTTAGGTGTTAATGTCTGGGAAAGAAATGTATGTCAATTATTATATTAGTTTGTGTAATTTATGTACTTAATATCTCTCTAAGAAATGAGTAAGGAAGTGTAAAAGTAAAAGAAAAATCTGCGACTTAGAGAAAATAACTCTAAAAATAAAGTAAGATCTGAAGCTGACTGTTTATGTTTTAGAACATGAAATATCTGAAGGGATAAAATTTCTCCACTAATGAAACCATGTTGAAATTTTAGTTTTTAATTTTTACCTTAATTTCATGGCTTGTATTATATTGCTGAAGTTGAATGAAACTTTCTGAAGCTAAAATAAAAGTAAATATGAATGATTGTAGCTATCACTCAATCTATTCTTTAAGTTTGGGTAATGAATATAATGACTTACAACAAAAATTATATTTTAGTCTGTGAATCTTCCATGCTGACTCTGGGTTTAGTGTACACTGTTATGTATGTTTCTTGGCTGGTGAGCTAATTCAAGTGCTTTGACTATGTACTGTTAATTAAAAAACAATTTGAAACAACCCTTTTGAAGAAAGTTTTGATAGAAAAATTTCAGAACAATTCTTTTGGGAACTTAGAAACTAATCAGTTCTTCTTATTAATGTATACCATCCTAAAAACTTCTAAAGTATAAAGTGTTCTGGGTGTATAAAAACTTTTGATGTGCATAATACCTTTTGTGTTGTATGTGTTCAAGCTGGGGTTCTCTTTTGCATGACTTCTTATTTACTCTTTGAGAGTCAGCTAAAGAGTGACTAAATAAGGAATACTGTTGGGACTGTGTCTCCTCCATATACCAAAAGCTGAATAAAACATGAATAGTGCTCCACCAAGAAACAGTTTGTTGAATTAATTTAAAACATCCAGTGCTTCTTTAACAATGTAATTTTTCTCATCAGGCATATATGACCACATTTGGAAAGCTGAACTTTAATTTGAGTTAGTTTTTGTTTGTTTGTTTGTTTGTTTGTTTAAATGGATCCTGCTAACTTCTCACATATTGATGTGGCTCTAAGGCCTCTCATATTTGTCCATGTGCAACTTTAGCAGATTTGTTTCTGAAGCAAAAGAATTTCCATTCTCCTGGCTGGCTTCATGAAGGGGGTGCTGGTGCAGGCTGAGAGCCACATGGAGTGCCTCGGAGAACAGTGGGAGCCGGCTGGGAAGCAAGCCAGTCCTGCATGCATGCTTCTTTTGGTGAAAAGCTGCCAAAAATGTATGTGGCCATTCTCAGTTTATTTGAGGACTTTAAGGTTTAGGACAATAATTGGGTTTCTCACAGCCCTGTGTCTATAAGATCTCCTTTTGTCATGTTCAAATGAATGTGAACATGGGAAACATTGCAGAAGTCATTTCTCTGTGATGGAAGACTTTAGAGTTGAAAGAAAGAATACCAATAATCTCATTTATTTGTTTTTTCCATTCCTCATATGAGTGTTTATTGAATACTTCTAATGTGTCAAGATTCTAGTGCCCTAATTTAGGTGCTGGACTACACAGGCCTAATTCCCTGCCCACACAGGGATTTGGTGGCAAGATAGACATACAACATGTTGAATGTTACATGGTGATAGGGCTTTCCAGAAACAGGTGAAAAGGTGATAGGATATATGGAAAATGGGAATTGTGCTGAGAAATGAGGGAACCGTGTAAGGCCTGGGGTTCTTGTGCTACTTATGGTGACTGATTGGATTCTCAGGCATGAAACAGCATAGGTATTTACATACTATAGCTGACTGTGCTATTATAGCCACCATTACTGTTGCCACAGTCACATTTGGAAAGTACTTATTCCATACCTATTTGCAAAGCTGTGTGTGGAATGAGTCATATAGCTCCAGGTTTGTCCTTGTGGACATGTGCAGAGGGCTTCCTGATAATGAATAAAAAAATCAATGACCATATTCCATATGTGCTTACTAAATGATGAGAGGTGCATGCAAGGCATTGTGGGGGATAACAAGGAAAACCACATCCGTATCTTGCCAAAGGGGAAATAGAGTCTGGTATACTCATAGATCATTTGCATGTCAATGATTTCACAGACTATGAGAGTCCGTGACACGTGCTGATTTCTCAGTTTTCTGAGTCATAGTTTCAAGTCAGTGCTTTGAGGGCCTGGTGGGGTGTGCTTAGATGGTTGCCTGGTGGCCACATTTTAGTGCATGTTGTTTCTACCCATTGTTTAATATGTGCAGTATGCCTGTTTGTTGAAAACTACATGTGTATAAGAAAGCTGGCCTGTTGAGAAAAGTGCAGAGCCTAAGATGCAGTGGTTCTTAGAGAGAAAATGAAGTCACTGAAGGCCTCAAGGCAACACTTAGCATTGGCTTCCTTTTATGAGGGAAATTATATGCTGTGCCTATATCTGACTGCTGGGCTGTGAACCCTTAAAGTGCGTTCTGTGGATGGATCTTGGTAAGGATTTTACAGGGAGTGGGAGGAAGAATTTTTCTCTTGTGCTTGAAGCAGAATTTCTTGATGAGCAGTTTCTTTTGGTTCTTAATTTTTAAATTATTCTCTTTCTTTCAGAAATAGAGTATTAGCCATATTTCCATGGGGGTCCTTGTTACTTATACATGTATAATATCAAAAGTTTACTAACAGTATAATTTTATATACGCACATACATGTATGAGCATATACACAAACACACATGCACCGGTATAGAGCAAGAGGAGCTTAGAAGGAGCAAGAAAGAGCCATAAACTATAGAAGTAAAGGGTGTTAAATTCTCACCAAAATATTTTCCTTCTCCTGAGTTCCCAGTAAGAATGCATTTCTGGCCACCTTGCAGTTAGATGCTGCCATCTAACCAACTTCTTGCCAGTAGAATGATCATCATGAAGAGACAGGAGCCTTTCAGGCTAAATTTCTGGTTCATTGCTAAGGAAGAGGAGAACTTCATTGATTGGGTCCCTGGCTTTGGAACAAGAAGCAAAATCCTGAGGTGTTTGAGCTATAATATATTTTGGGGTTTGCTTTGGTAATGACCAGAGTTTCCTAGTTAATATGGCAACTATGTGTAATCACTGGGAAAAGCAAAGGCTACATTTTCAGTGCACTAGTCCTCCTCATCAGGTTCCTGGACCAAGTTGTTCTCACCGGCGTGGTAGTCAGGGTTTTTGAGGGCTTTTTGTGCATGCAGACTAGAAAATATGTGGCATTCCTCTCATTACTGCTTATAGGTGTCTAAGAACCTTCTTGGTGTACTCCTCCTCATCCCCTCATCCCCAGGCTTAGGGTACAATCAAAGAATATGAACTGACCATTGATTTCTGCCCCCATCCTCTTAATTGTTTTAGTGTTCCTTAGCTCTAGGTACTATCAAATGAAATAAATGTGGATTCTGCCCTCAAAGAGCTAACAATTGTATTCAACTAGACTCCTGCAAGTGAGGCACTCAGTTGGAAGTAACAAAACCCTTAATAAAAATTAATTAAACAGCACATAATATCATCAACAGCTGTGCAGTGATACAGGATTCTATTAAGTGTTATCTATGTATGATTCCTAATCCATCCAGGTTTGCCCCTGAATCTTGCATTAGATGGTCAACCACAAAGTCCAGAACACTACTCTACTTAGTATTGTCTCCCCCTCCCTCATATTTATAATTCACATGTTGACCAATTACCAGATATATCATTGTCCAGTGCAAGTTGCATTCCACTGAGTTAAGCCAACAGTTGAAGAACTGAAGTTATTACTTGCTGAGTATTATCAACCATGGTGAGAGGGAGTTAGGATGTATAACCTGAACAAGTCATGCTCAGTTATGTTTTAATTGTTAGTTTCAGCAGAATAATGGTTCCTTTCACTTGTTTTATCTCAATATTCCAAATTAAAATTTGAAAATCAGCTACTTTATTCACCTTTCGTCCCTTATCATAAGCCTCCTTTTTCAGTTCTGCACCAATACTCCCATTTGTCCTTACTATGACTGATTTGTGCAACTTCTGAGATGTTGTACTCTGCTCATTGAGGAACCAGCCTCAGCTATCTTTGTAGCTTTTCCCTTATTCAACCACTCTAGAGGATAACTCACTGTTTTATATATTTTGTATGATTTAGTAAATGTTAGATGACTAATTATTTACTTTAATTTCTTACACTGGTGGAGTTTCTTGAGCTAGCATCATGCTTGGTGAATTGTTCTTTCTACATTGGACATTTCTTGCTGATGCTATTTTGTTGTCAGTTCATGTGATGTTTCATCTTGTTGTTTATCTTAGTGACACTGGGCTGGCCTTAGCCAGCAACAAGAGTTAACCAACATGAGATTTAAGAATGTAAAGCAGTAAATGGTTTCTGTGTGAGTGAGTTGGACATATCTTGTTCTGATCCAATCTATGTCTGGCAGATGATACTCAATCATATTCCTATGTTTTTCTTGGAAAAAAGATTCTTTCTCACTACATATATTATATTGCTTAATCTAATAAAAGAACAACGAATCAATCTTTTCCTACTTGGTAGCTAGGTATATAGCTTAGGTCCTGCTTCACTCACTGAAGAATTTTCTATAAAAAGATGCATGCACATCCATAATTAGGCCTATGTCCCTAATAAAATTATAGCTGAAATTCTTCCCCTGGGAATTTGTTATATTCCTTCCTAAATGCACACTTTAATATTGATAACAAGACAGAATGGTGACTTAACAGGATTTAGTACACTAAAGGCTGGAAGAGAAGAGAGTTTACAGGAAGAGCTGCCACTCTCCTTTGTAATTAGAAGTCCCATCCACGTATGTATTCATCTCTGCAACTGTGGGACTATCATCCCTATATTCTTTCACTTTCAGGCTTAATAACTGTCTTATCTTTCCTTCAAGCTGAGCTGTTACTTTGAAAAAAGCTGGCCAGCCCTTTTCTCTGATCTTGTTTTATTTTGTCACATTCAGGTTCTTTTGCCAAAAGTCAGTGAAATGGAATATCAGCTTCATAACTTTGGTTTTTTGACCTTTACATTTAAGAATCTAGGATAGAAACATTATAGTGCTGCTTAACTTTGACCAGCTTTATGACAGCAGAAAAATGATGGTTTCTTTAACAGAACTTAGAAACCCATAAGAATTCAGTGGTATGGGATTCCCTGTCATAGTTAACTTTAAAAAAATAAGCATTTTCTGTTGGAAATAGGGAGCTTATTTCCTTCTTTCAAAATAGTTTGTGGTGATTAATAGCAGAGCTAAAATCGTCCTGCATCTCAATTCCCTGCAGTGAATGTTTTTATACTAGTCTGGTATATTGGTCTAACCTCATCTTCTCTTAGGAAAGTTTTAGAGAATACCTTCATATATTACGTTATAAGAAAAGAACCTAGTCTGTGATGCACAAAGTTTATTAGTTCTCACTTTAACCTTATCAAGTGGTATAAGTTTACCTTTCTTCATGGCTTAAATGGTGTTGGCACCCTGGGAAACTAGCCTAGTAACTCTGTGTGTACATTTAAAGCAAAGAGCTAGCAGAAGGTGCATGTTTCAGTAGAGGATGACAGTGTCTCAGTGAAACTATATGCTTTGTTATAGAAGATAATGCCACATGTTTCTGCTCTGATGGCCTATTTACTCACCTATATTAGAGACCTATTTACCTCACCTATTATTTGATACATGTCCCACATTCAATAAAAATTATAGCTGAGGCCACAAGGTGAGAAAAAAAAAACAGTTAGAAAAAATAAGATAATAATAAAAAATTCTGGCATGATACAGATGCTAGAATTACTCAACAAAGAATTGTATTGATCAGCTTTTTCATTACTGGAGCAAAATGTATGACAACTTATGTACAACTTAGGGGAAAGGTTTATTTTGGCTTACAGTTTCAGAGGTTTCAGTTTGTGGTTGGCTGACTGCAAGGCAGAGACAGGTACTCACTTATGGTGGTCAGGAAGCTGAACACAGGGGAAGAGAACCAGCAAGAGATATGCCCTAAAAAAAAAAAAAATTCCCAAGTGACCCACCTCTTCCAGCTGTGCCCACCTCCTAATTAATCCACCAATGAGTACAGGTCCTCCAATGATCCAGTGATCTTTCTAGGAGTCTCTTAATCTAGTCCATTTGACATTTAAGGTTACCTGACACAAATACAACCCTTATCAATTTGAACCTGCTCCTATCTCCTAAACCATCTCCAAATAAACACAATATCAAGGTCATAATTCTACCTAAAATAATGTACTTATGTTGCATACAATGGAAAATGCAAAGACTCATTCACCAAAATCTCTATAGTTCAAGTAGTTTTCAGAATCTTTAAGTCCAAAGTCTCCTCTAAGATTGAAGGCAAATTCTTAGATGTGAACTTTTATAAACTTCAAAAAGTAAGTCATCGAATACCATACTGCAATGGCACATGGGAAACATTCTTATTCCAGAAGAAAAAAAAAAAGGGGGGAGGGGATAAAACAGATTAAAAGCAAGCTTGAAACTCAGTAGAGCAAACATTAAGTTCTGTATCTCTGTCTGATATCTGGGCTACCTGGTAGAAAGATTGAGTTCCAGAAGACTTAGGTAGCCCAACCCTTCCCTGGCCTCTCTCTTTTGGGAAGACCGTGTTCGCTGTCTACAACTTTCCTGAGGAGATGTCTCATGATCCTAGTACGTGTGCCTTGCTGGGGTCTCCTCCATAACTTTGGCTCAGTTCCTGTAGCTGCATGCAACTATATCTCAGGAGCACATTCACTTACCTCCAGGCCTTTCTTTTAAATATGGTGGAAGACTCTGTGACTCCACAACTCTAGTATTCCACATGCCTGAAAAAATCAACAACACATAGACGATGGCAAAGTCTGCTACTGGCTCAAGCAATAGCCAGGCCCCTTGGGATCATGACTGCAGCAGTCTATCAGTGCCTGGATGAGTTGAGCAGTGTAAAATGAATCTTGGGGGACCCATTCTCTGGGCAACCTTTTTGAGTAGGGGGCCCAGGAGCTCTCTTCTCAAATGCAAGGTTTAATTTTAAACCCCTGAACTTGTAATGGTTGGAATACTGCTGCAGTGCCATCATGGCCTTTTCTTGTCCTGATTCCAAGTACATGATATCTTTTTAATGGTACTGATCCCCTCAGAAACCACACCTTCGTTGGCTCTAACTTTACGTGTAGTTCCTTTCAGACCAAAATTTGAGTTTTTCACATTCTTCTGTGTGCTTTTTGCTCCTGATTCTCATTATAAATCTGGTTAAAGACAGCTAGAAATTTCCATCCCACAGTCTAATCATTGGGTTGGATTGAAATTTCCTGTGCTGGATCAGTTTGTCTATTATCTTTAAATTCAGCCTCACAAAAAGTGTGAGAGCACGGAAAAATATGAACTTTTTTTTTTTTTGACAAAATGTAACATGAGTCCTCTAGTCCAGTTCCCAATAAAATCCCCATTCCTATCTGAATCTTATTTCATCATAAGCCGTAAAGTTAAATTTTAATAATTGAAACTCATGAGGCACCAGCAATGGTGATACAGACCTAAAATCCTACTATTCAGAAGGCTGAGTTAGGAGGATCTTCTTGAGTTCAACACTAGCCTAGAATACCTAGTGAGTTCAAGGCTAGCCTGAGCTACTGAGTAAACTAATGTTCAGATTTATGACATACTTGGTTTAGAGCAATTTCTAAGATCTTGTGAAAGGAACGCAATAAAGTTAGTGTATTGGGATCTCAGTATACAATTGGAATAGAATTTGGGATCAGAATAGTTCCAGACTGGAATCAAATGAGAGACTAAAAGCAGATAAATATCCATTAAATTTAGTTAATGTGCTTCTAAGGAAAATTTTTTTTTCTGTGAACTTGGTCTGTGGTTGAATCCTAAAGATAGGTATTTTGTTCCCAAGAAATTTATTTTCCAAGAACCATATGATAATTTAAGTATTCCTAAATAATTTTACCTATTTTGTTAAGAAAACTAGAAACTAAGGATAATAACCCCTTAGTTATTTCCTCATCACTGGAATAAAGTACCCAATACCCACAAATGAAAGGAGGAAGCAGTTGTTTTCATGATCATAGACGTACTTGGTACCCTTTAAAAGAAAACTGAGGGCAAGGAAAGTGGAAGAAGGAGAGAATGGATCAGTGTACTTAAGACATGGATTTTCAGCTCTGTGAAGTACTGAGTACTGTGCACAGTACTAGGACTCCTTTAGGAGCTCAGAATTGGTTAGAAAAGCACACCTGTAACTGAAATTTTCAGTTCCCTGTAGTACATTTGTCCCAGTGATAAAGCCATGTCATGAGTGGAACCTAGCCTAGCCTGGCAGGAATGACTATCTCGAGTGGTGGGTCACTAGGGGCCTCAGATCTCAGATAGCCACTCTGAGTTGGCAGGGGCTGTCGGGAGTATGAGGTGAGGCGGGCTGTTTCCCAGCTGTGACTCACGAGTTCTGTATGCCAACGAGGCCCTTGAGCTTGTGCAGTCATGGAGAAAAGACAGTTCAGAGAGATCTACTTGTCTGTTACCAAAGTTTGCCTTCCAGGCTTTTTCTTTCTCTTTTTCTTCTTCTTTTTTTCCCCCCTTTTTTAAAAAAAGACACATTTAGTGTGATTTGAGTGTATGGGAATCGTAACCTTGAATTGGTTGATTTTCCCCTTATGTAAAGTACAGAAGTCATCTTGCATTAATGTGTCTTTTGACTGGATTTATCTTGCCCTTGGGGGTGATGAAAGCTCAGTGAGCTGAGCATCTATCATAGACAGTGAAGGTTCTGTCTGTAAAACTCTTGACTGCCCATCGCCTTCCTTTCTTCACCCTGAGTTATAACATCACACATTCACTTCACCTGTGTTCTCCCCACGGCCCTTATGAACTGATTCTGGTTCTCGTTTAGGCCTTTCCTGTGTGAATAAAGAAAGGGAGACCCAGAGGAGATATGACTTAAAAAATACAATGAATATTTAAATTTTAAAAATTATAGTAAAACACACATTGCCATGAACTCTCAAAAAGATGCTCTTCAGATGTATTTGTCCCATCCTTCTTACCACTTCCTGAAGCACTTCTGGAAGTCCTTTCTCATGAAGGTCTGTAGTTACGCCATCATGCTGAATCAGTTCATGAATTGATTTTATATATTTTTGGTCTTTTTGACTTTCTGGAAGAGCCTAGTCTCACAGTACCACATCTGGTAACTAATATCTTTACCAGCCTGCTTTTCTGCAGGATGGAGATCAGCAGCAGCATTCACTGTATTTTTTTTATCGTACCACATATACTGATGAAAGAACTACTGCAGAAACTGGATGAACAACAGGATAAGTGTGTTCAAAGCCAGGGAATACTTTTGAAGATTAATGGCATTGTATCATTTTCTGTAATAATTTTTTCAATATTCACTGTTCATTATGACCACCCTTGTAACTTGGAAGTTTTGATTTGTTTATTAACATTAATTTTTGTAGGTTCTTTTGGTTATAAGTAATAGCTTATTTCAGA
>PVIR01037532.1:0-15073 GCA_004026965.1 Petromus typicus | reverse complement strand
ACACACACACAGACACACACTCACACACATACACACACACATACACACATACAGACACACTCACACACACAGATGCAGACACAGCTCAGAGGCTGCTGCAGCCGTGGTCCAAGGGAGAGGACCTCCAGGGCTGTCAGACAGTAGAGAGCAGTCCATGTGGATTCTGTCTTAGAAGCAAGTGTTTAAGTTGTTAGAGAATTGTTCACAAGATGGGATCCCTTCAGTTCTCTCCCCTTTTCTCCATTATTTATCATTCTCAGCATCATTATAACACAAAGATGTTTGTCCCAATGTCTATGGAATAATACAAATTTAGCACCTATGGCCCAGCAGAGGTGGCTTTGCTGCACTAGCACTTGTGGGGCTGAATGAGGAGCAGGGAGATGAAGGCCATTCACTCGCAGGAGACCCCCCTTTTCCAAGGCCCTCGTAGGGAACAGGATGCAGGTGCACACCCTAGTTTGAGTTTCCAGGTTGCTTTATACTTGCAAAAGCGAACTCCTCAAAGATGCTCTTTGACTCTCCCTGTTTTTAGTTAAATCATCTATCAAATTCACAAATACACATGCTCCTTAACTTGCAGTGAAGTTGAGTCCAGATAAACCTGCCATAAGTTGAAAATACCTCAAGTGGAAGATACATCAACAACACCCACACTACCAGATAACCCCAGCTGAGCTCAGCAATGCACTGCGGAGTGGTAACTACGGTTTCTACTGTATATGCCTTGCTTTCACACTCTCCTACAGTTGATAGTCATCTGTATTCTCTATCACAATCTTTTATAACCTGTAGGAGCTTTGAACAGTGACTTCAGCTCATGAACTGAAAACCTTGTCCCTCTGAGACAATCGTACAAGGAAGAAATAGAAAAAATGCCTCTCTGCCAAACTAATAAAAATGAATGAAATTCTCTAAATCACTAATCTAATTTGTACTTATTGTTTTTTTCCCAAAAGATAATATGGGAATTATCTACCTGCCTTTAGAGGTTAACCAATTAATGAATGTGAAAAGCTGGAAATTTACCATCGTTGTTGTGTAGTATGTTAGTTGAGATATATGTTTAAATTTTGCTTTAGATACTAAAGAAATTTCATAGATAAGTTTGTTGGTTGAGATATATGTTTAAATTCTGCTTTAGATACTAAAGAAATTTCATAGATAAGATAGATAAGATGTTATTGGAATTAATCCTATACCAATCAGAGTATGCAATTAAATGCTTGTTAATCTGATCTGCTAAAAGTCTAGAAATCTTTGGCTCGAGAAAATGTCACACTAAAAAAGATGAAGTGAGTCTTTAAAGATCGAAACCTCATTCAGGTACCCCATCTTTCTAAACTTCAAATATCTCAAATGAAAGGAAAATAATAATGTTGACACCTTCTCTCTGACCTAGTGAGGAAGATATAAAAATATCTATGGTAATAATACCTTGTACCATCTTTTCTTTGACAGCAGTTCATAATATATAAAATTCTGACAGGACATATAACCTGTAACCACATAACCATATATCACACTTGATCTTCACATCTACCCTAAAAGGTAAAGGCAGCATATTCTTATATTGCAGCTGGATAGCTGATAATTTCCAAATCTTCCACTTCTGGTCTTTTTTTGTTTAACAATTGTTTTTTCAACTTTTCTTTGTGCACTTGGTGTTTTCTCAAAGTGGTAAAGAAAAATCAAGCCATTCCTTCCAAATTTTACTTAGAAATATCCTTAGCTAACTATTCAAGTTCAGCACTTACAAATATGACCTTCCACAAAACACTAGAACACAATTCCACCAAGTACTTTGCCATTTTTCTATAACAAGGATTGCCTTTCCTTTAGTGCCTAATAACATGCTCCTCGTTTGCATCTGAGGTCTTTCCAGAACTATGGAATCTCCATATTTCTACCGGCAGTATCTTCAAGCCAATCAAATATGCCTCAGAACCCTCCCAGCCTTTACTCATTGCTCAGATCCTAAGTAACTTCCATAAATGTAGGTGTTTGTTATAACACTATGCACCTCCCAGTATTATATTAGTGTATATTACACTATGCAGTCCCCACACTATATTAGTGTGCTTGGGCTGCTGCAAAAAAACTGAAGCTAAACCACCCTACTCAGGTAAATATGACAACAAGCACTGTGGGCTGAATAAAGCCCAGTTGGGTCATGACAAAGCCAGCAAAGTGAGTGCTGTAAGCTCTGTTTGGCATACATCATTCCATGTGCTGGCCTGGAAATCACTCGACTCTAACTAGCTGGCTCACTGCCAAGGTCACAGGCTTTGTCTCCACTGACCTGGAGCAAAGCATTCCCTAATCATGCTGAGTTTCTGCTTTGCAAACTAGGGATTAACCATCTCAGGGACTGAGGATCACGTTGGAAGTGCACAAACAGTCTTTATAGCTGGGGGAGAAACACTTTTTAAGTATTGCTCTTTAATGTCAATCTGTGCTTGGCTCTCAAAAATGTATGTTTTACACATAATACCATAAGAGGGTATTGGTGTTTGAAAAGTATCATACAATAGGCTAAGACATTTTTGTCAGCCAAACACAAAAGAAATGAAATTATCTTTCAGCTGTGGCCTTAATTAAGATCACTGGCTGTTCCAGAAATGGAAAAGACAAAGCAGTGTACCTAACACTCAACAGTAAGTCCAGGTCTTTCTGTCCTTGGGACTTTAGGACCATTGAAGTCAAATTTGAGGCACAACACCACCAACCAAGCTCTAAACTATCGTTCATTTGGTGAGTCCAGAAATACGAGAGACTGGAATTATTTCTCAACAAGGTTCCTGTGGGTCCAAGTCAGAGCCTGTGGGTCCAGAGCTCAGATTCGTTTATTGGAGGATGCTTTGAATGCCCCCCACAGAACGTATTCAAACTTTAATCCCAATGCAACAGTGTTGGGCAGTGGGGCCTAATAAGAGGTGTTTAGATCTGGAGAGCTGTACCCAAGGGGATGGACAGGTGCCAATTGTAAAAGGGCTCGAGGTGAAGGGTTGGTATTCTTCCTCTCTGTCTGTCTCTGTCTGTCTCTGTCTCTGTCTGTCTCTTTCTCTCTCTGTCTGTCTTGTCCCTTTCCCTCTCTCTCTCCCTCTCCTGCTTTCCACTACAGGATGACATAGCAAGAAGCTACTTGCTAAAGACAGATTCCTGGATCTTGGATTTCTCAATCTCCAGGGCAGTAAGAAACAAATTTTATACCTTTATAATCTCCCTACTCTGTGGTATTATGTTTTACCAATACAAAAAGAACTGATATGGGTGGGACCAGGGTAAAACCTTAAGATCCTTTCTCCGAAGGCCCAGAGAATGCAAACTTTGCACAGGACAAAGTTTTGTGCATTTGTCAGGTAACACTGGATGATAAGACAGAGCCTGATGGCTACAATATTTCTCCCTCTGTTTGACTTTGGTTCTATGATAAGTAATTTAAAATGACACTTTGACACTTGTGCCAAATAATGGAAAAATTAGATTAAAGAGGCAACCTGCTGGCTTTCCAGCCTTTCCAGCACATCATGATCAGAGCACGTTGGCAAGCAGCTTCTGTGTCGGACACCTCCAGATAGGTCTCCAAAGGGAGACAGCGACCCACAGCAGTCAGATGGCATCGCTGTTGCTTGGGCTGAGCCAGCCAGGCTCTGTGACAGTGGGCTGCTCAGCCTTCCATTAGATTTCTGCAGCCCAGTTACCCACCAGAGAGTGAGTTATTGTCATTACTCTCCAGCTGGTCTCCATTCTTCCTTGCTATGGCCAGAAAGGAAGCTCCAGTAAAACTGAAGGCTGCAAAGATAAGGCAGAGGAGAACTCGATTGCTGAGAAGGAACAGGATAGTAGAAAAGATGTCCTGAAGACATCACAAGAAGCTTCGCTTCATTCTAGCTACTGAAGCTTCCAAATTGCAAAAATGAAAGACTTTGCTATGAAAAGAGCTCCAAAGTGAAAGACTTTGCTATGAAAAACCAGATATATGGATCAGCTGAAGAAACCTGCAAGGAGGGAGCAAAGCTGGCCACAGAAGAAGCTACGGGAGCTATAACTTTTGCTGGGCTGCAGGGGCAGAGCCACACCCAAGCCTGTTAGAGTTCACTACTCACTACTGGATGCTGGATGGGAGCTGTAAGATTTAATGTTTGCCTTGCTGGATTTTGGTTTTGGTTTGTTTTCCTTTCTATCCCCTTCTTTTTACCTTTTGAAATGGAAATGTCTATCTTTTGCCATTGACTCTTGACAGTGTTTGACTTTCTCTTCATTTGTACAGAGTTTGCAGCTAAGAGTTTGCCTTAATTCTCAGCAGAGACTTTAGACTTGAATTTTTCAACAATGCTAAGCTGTTAGGACTTTGGCAACAATTAGAGATGGACTAAATGCCTTCTGCATAAAGGGATGTGTATGAGTCAGGAGTCTTCAGTTTCCAACATGAAATAGTTCCTTGATCTTTCAGCAATTGTCATGAACTTGACTCTTGACGCTCTTAAAGAGTACAGATAATTGACTTTGTTCACTATCAGTTTGGTTTTGTCTCATGTTCCATCATAATCAAACTTAGGTCACACAGCTTTGGTGGGACTATCAGAGAAGTGATGCTATATACAGAAGCAGCCATGTGATAGGCAGGGCTAACTGCAAAATGAAAATACCAACCCCTTGTTTAAATATCATGGAGAATTCCAAGAAAGGGAAGCAGAACATAAATCCAGTAATGACACTTCTAAGCATGGGGCCCTGTGGGACTGCCAAGGTTGCAGTGAGGCTGGTCCATCTGTGATCTTCATGCTGCAGCTCATCAGATGGCAAACGGCCCTGCTTTGTATACTATAGATGACGTTCACTGTGATCACTCTGTCAAGGGCATCTGCCACACATGTCTTTCTCCTTTGTAGTCTATATTTGGGGCAAGATATTTTGTATTCATTCATTTATATGAATATGAACTCGTAGTTTCTGATTTATTCAATGATTTGTTACTCACTGCTATCTTTTTGTATCTTTGCAGTGAGTTTCAACACATAGGTAGATAAGTGTGCCCACAATCATAATGAGGACACAGGGCACCTTCAGGGCCCACCCCAAATTCTCCAGTGCTGTCCCTGTGTCATCAAACCCTTCCATTTTCCAGTCCCTGACAACCACTGAAGTTCATCTTCATAGTTTTGCCTTTTCCAGAATGTCGGATACATGGAATCATACTGCATGTAACCTTCTAAGACTTGAGTGTTTTGCTCAGCACAATGCCTTATGACTCATCCATGCTGTCTCCTGGATAGGTTTCCATTGCATGAATGAATATAATTTATTTATCTAATCACTCATTTATTATATTAATTTTTTATTTAAATGAATGAGGCTTTCCACCTTGAGAGTCCTGGGGCAAGCAGGGGAAAAACAGAGAGGGCCTGAACCCAGCCAGCGGCTGTGGGCCAGAGAGGAGAGCCAGGAAAAGGCAGTCAAGAGGAGGGATGAATAGGGTTGCGAGATAAAGACCTAGCTCTGAATAACCCAGGGAGAAGACCATGAGGGGGCCACCTAGTGGTGCAGGGAAACCATGTGTCCTCCTCTCCACTCACAGTGGAGGGCAACAACATACAACTGTCCAGGAAGATACAGCCATGTCTGGAACTCAGGAGAGGCAAAGAGGGCGAGTTCCGGTCAGTCCAGGAGTTGGGGGAGAGTGAGAGGAACAGACAGGGGATGGGGAACTGTCCTCCTATCATCGACTCTTCTTCTGTGAAACCTGCTCCTATGCAAGCTGCCTTCTTTTTGCATTGTGTTTGAGAGCAGCTGGGCTCAGAGCCACATCTTAGCATCTTTGGGACTTTTGGGACTTTGTCCGAGACAAAGCGAGGTGATATAACTACAGGAGAGGAATCTGACCTTGGCGGTACCATCCTGGCTGGGGCCCAGTAAGTGCTGTTCTAATATAGAGGCAGCGTGATGCTCATACTCCTTTCTTGGATTCTTCTTAGCATTGGTAATGAAAATCAGCATTTAAAAATATTATTACCACTCACTAAGTAAGGTAAAGGAAGTGATTACAGACATATGCATTAATTAAGTTATCTGATTTCCAGCATTTAAGATTCTAATCCAAGTGACTACAGAAAACAAATCAGAAACAGTGACAAGATTCTAAGGCTCTGATAAGATGATGTTTTATCACCTCATCACCCACCCTGTATCTTCAGCAGAAAGGCTTCTCCTGGCCATTAGCTTCCCTCTGCCCCAGCACTGCATTTGCACATTGGCCAGGAACATACAAAGTTTAGGGTTATTTCCCTTCAAGACACAAAGGCTAAAAGAAAATATTCTCAAAGCTTAATTTAAAATAAATCTTTTTCACAGTGAAGATACAGCTCAGTGTTACAGCATTGTCTAGCATAGGGAAGGCCCTGGGTTCCATTGTTAGCACCGTAAAAACAAATGAAAGTCAATATGGTCCATCATAAAATTTTAAATTTTAAAAGCATATTAAAAATGGTCCTAATTTGCAAAATTACTATTTAAGCATGAAAACATGGGAGGAATCTTGGGAAATAACTTTGAGAGAATGAATTATGTTTTTCTTTTGTTTTTACTTCTCTGTGTTACATGATTACTTTTATATATGCTTTGATTATGGATCAAAATATGATTATTTAATTTTTTACAGTGTGCTGTAGCAGAAGATACCTTGTCAGGAATCCCCTCAGAACATTCCCGTAGCTTCCAACATACTTATCCCTTGACTCCTGCGGCTCTCTGGAGCAGCTCTGACAGTCTTCTTTCTTGAGTGTCTTTAGTTCTAGCGTTGTGGATTCCTTGCCATGAAATGATTCTTAGTGTTTATGACAAATTCCTGACAAGTAGAAAAATTATGACATGCCTTTATCTACCCTCTATGTCAGACTTGGCACAGTGTGACCTCTGGCTCTTCTTCAAGGTCAATGTGACTGTGAACGGTCAACATTTTGAATCAATTCAGGATATTGAGGTAGCTGCAATAAACTAAAGATACTCATGAAAGAAAATATCCAGAGCTGCTTTAGAAAGTGACAAGAATGATGCTTGAGACAACAAGAGTATTTTGAGGAGGGTGAATGGCAATGTGCGTATAATACATTTTCAAAACTTGAGCAGTCATTGTATTTTTTTATCACATCTCAGTGCCCTTCCTTCTACAGGAAAAGTTAACAGGGGTTTTCAGATGTTTAAAACCTCACACCGCTCAGACTCCAGGTAGGCACTTGACTTCTTTATTAGTTAGATGAGTGAGTGAGAACAAACGAAAACAAGTGGACGAAGAAAACGCTTCTCCCAGCACGTCCCTCGTGGAGGCTGGTGGACAGCTACTCTCTGTGCCTGCAAACCAGCATCTTCAGCACAGCCCTGGATAGCCTTTCTCTTTCCCTCCTTGAGCCCCGGACATGTCACTCACAGAAGAACATGTCTGAGGGGAGCAGGCCTGAGGGGAGTTTGCTCAGCCTTGTGACTAAAAGCCAGAGTACAAAGGCCTCACCACTAATTGCAGGGAAAAGGTGAATGTCTCACAGTGTAAACAACCTGAAGCAGCTGGTGAGAGTCCCCCGAAGGCCAGCTCCTGCTTGCTAATTAGCAGGCGCTCATCTGAGGTGACACCATATTCTGGAACCTACTAGCACATAAAAATTACTGTTGCTCTGGGTTATTCCTCCATCTTCCTTAAATAAGACAGGATCAAACTGAAGGGGCCTAGTTTCAAACTCCAAGCTGGGATTTTAGAAGAAAAGCAAGAAATCATACTAGCAGAGAAAGGGGATTGATGACAATAAGGACAGTATTTGCTGGCTCAAATGTAAGTCTTCTATAGTTACCTGGTCTACTAAACACCAAGAGCAGCCTTTCCCTGTAGCCAATGGGTGCTCTTCCTCCTGAAGCTTTCACTCTTTCTGCAGACATGTGGTGACCAGCTCTTGATGAATTTCCCTTTAGCAGCATTTTATAAGAAATGAACACTCCCAGGGCCAGGGATTTAGCTCAGTGCTTCTAGAGTCTGCCTGGAAAGTGCAAGGTCCTGAGTTTGATCCCTGGTACCACATTTCACAATGCTGGACAGGGTAATCCCGGCACTTTGGAGGCAGAGGCAGGAGGATTGCTATGAGCTCAAGAATAGCCAGGGCTACATAATGAGCTCAGGGCCAGCCTGAACTACAAAGCAAGACCCTGTCTCAAAAACTAAAAAAAGAAGAAAAGAAATGAACCCCTCCTATCTAAACGGAGAGACATGTGGTGGTGGGGTTTTAGAGCTCACAAAGCCTGAGTGTTGCATGTGTAGGATTTTGCAAGTCAGTTGCTAAATACAGCCACTATTAAAAATTACAGTTAAGTTACCTTAAAAATAGAGGTAATAAATGCTCAAAATATATCTTTCTAACTACATTTTGCTATTATCCACACCCACTAGAGAACTGCTCTTTGGGTATGGTTGCTTCACTCCATCCTTTGATTTCTTCTAACTGCATGCAACTCTGTAGACCTGACCCTGGATGTGCACACAAAGCAGGCTGAGCAGCCCGAGCCCAGAGCTTTTGCCTTGTCCAGAGTGGCTGGTTCACTCATCTACCTTTTCACCAAGCTGTGGGCTCCTGCAGGGTGGAAACTAGTCTGCTCACCTCAGCATCCTCCCCTCCTCCTTTGGTGGCTGGGACAGGGTGGGTGGCCCTGGTAGAATGTATGAATGACATAGAAGTAGACTTAGTCTCCTCCATTCATTTTCACTTAGAACATGTGCCAGGCCAGAGGAACAGACCAACTGTGCCATCCTCCTCAGAATTCAGAGGTCAAGGATGTGAGACCAAGGCACCAGCTCTGCGGTGCAACATTGTTTGGATTTAAAAAGCTTTATAGGCTAGCTTCAGAAACTATTCTCTCTTTCTCTGTCTCTCTTTCTCTCTCTCTCTCTCTCTCTCTCTGTGTCTTTCTATCTCTGTCTCTCTCTATCTCTCTCTCTATCTGTCTCTTTCTCTCTTTGATGGTCCTGAGGATTGAACGCAGGAGTACTCTACCACTGAGCTACATTGTTGGCCCTTTTATTTTGAGATAGGGTCTCGCTAAGTTTACCCAGCTAGAGTTAAACTTGTGATTCTACCTCAGCCTCCCTCAGTGTTCGGATTATAAACGTGTACCACTATACCTGGCTCTACCTACCAATTTTAACAACTATTTATTTGTTTATTTTAGGCATTTGTAAAACAACACAATGGAATAACATTGCCTGTTGTACTAAAAACATAAACAAGAAATTTACTGACTTGAAATAATTTGGGGCAGATATTTATCTCCCAAGACAAGGATAAATCTTGTTTTATTAACAACAATGCCACTGTTCATTTTCTTTGTTAATTAACTCACTTTTTTGACCATTTGTGAATTTGTCTTAAAGTATATATGTAAAATAAACACAAGAAAAACAAAGATTGTAAAAATTTTTGATACTTACTGTAAATTTTCTTCATGTAATATTTATATAATAAAGACATGATTCCCACTCTACTTCCTTGAAAAACATACTAAGGCAGGAGGTAAAGAAGAAAAATCTCAGGGCCAGGGATTTAGCTCAGTGGTTCCAGCACCTGTCTTGCAAGAGCAAGGACCTGGTTCAGTCCGGTAACCACATAAAAATACTGGGTGTGGAGACTCACCCCAACAGCAATCAGTACCACACACCACAGTGCCGGGCGTGGTGGCTCACGCCTGTCATCCCAGCACTCAGGAGGCAGAGGCAGGAGGATTGCTGTGATGTGAGTTTGAGGCTGAGCTCAGGGCCAACCTGAACTACAAAACGAGACCCTGTCTCAAAAAAAAAAAAAAAAAAAGAAAAATTACTGAACAGAAGGGCCAAAGAACACAGAAGAAAACAGAAGGTACTATGAAACTACAGAGAGGCCAGTTGAGAAAGACAAGAGGGTACATGTGCTATAAGTTTCTGAGGGACCTAAGATGAGCTTCTAGAAACCACAGAGCATCCACCTCCGATGATTAAGCCATGCCTGGGGCTGCATTTGCCATAGAATATCCTAAATACCCAAAACTGAGCCCAATTCAATTATAATTCATTATAACCTCATTTGCATTGCGGTTCTGACCCCCCACCAGGGGCTTTGGGCACCATAACAGCTCCCCACAAAGCCCAACAGAGACAAAATCTCTTCCTCCCATAGAAGGGCAGTCCTGTCTGAGGTTAGAGGGAAACACAGCACCAGTTCAACAAGCTGCCTCCTCTCTGAAAAAAACACAGGAGGCTCCAACACTGGGTTTCGACAGGGCTGTGAGCTCTTGTCAGTGGCTCGCTCCACCCTGAGGAGTGTATCCTAATACATCTGTGCTCTCACTTCTACCCACCTACCCCCCGTGTGTCTGCTCAGTTATTTGCTCCGACATTGTAAACCTAGGACAGTCACTACCCCTGAGAACAACACAACCTGTCCAATCAACTAGGCTCAAATACATCCTGGATACTAGTTGAGCTTGAGGGGCTCAAATCCTACTGTGCTTAAAATATACCCATTTGCCTCTTGAGATGCTAAATCCAGGTTTAGTTAACTAAATGGTAGCACAGCAGAAAGAAAGACAGTAGAATCCAATGCAAGAAGATTCTGTGGAAACTCTCCTGTTGAAACCACCATGCCTGCAACGGACCACACATTCTAGTTTCTGCCAACATCTTCAAGCAGGTGCACTACAGG
This sequence comes from Petromus typicus, assembly GCA_004026965.1. Lineage (NCBI taxonomy): Eukaryota > Metazoa > Chordata > Mammalia > Rodentia > Petromuridae > Petromus > Petromus typicus. The sequence goes on along the minus strand of PVIR01037532.1, from coordinate 4,361 downwards.
AGAGGACTCAGTGTCACACCTGGGACGCACAGTGCTGCTCTTGCCCAGGCAGAGTCCAGCCCCCTGCCCCAACCTTAGTTCACTCAGTGCAGTGTCCTCTGTGTTGAGGAGCAGGCCACTGTGGAGTGGCCACACACGTACACTCAGAGGAAAGGTTGGCTTTAATGAAGTATTTGCATTCACTTCTCAGAGCAACAGACATGTCTGACTAATGACAGAGCACATAAAAAGCAGAGCCAATAATTAATCTGTACAGAGCTTCCGATTCTTGGCAGGCATAATGAGCTGATGTTCAGCCTGCACGGTGACATGGCACTCTCTAATTCATCCACACGGTACATACAAGGCATGTGCACCCAAGGAGAGGGACATTAACATGGTCCACTGCTTGGATCTGCAGGATGATGAGTGAAGGATGGAAAGCCCTCAGGGTCCCCTGAGCAGGCTCCAGATGGCAAGAAGGAGGCTGAGCAGAAAATGGCGACATCTTTTGATTGTGTGGCACAGCTATTTGCCTGCTGGCAGGTGGCACAACTGCATAGGAATGGTTGTGATTTGCTTTAGTGCAGTGAAATCCCTTCACTTCTGCCACTTGTTTATTTCTGCCTAGTCCTGTGGGAGACAGCATTCTGGTCACCATGGTCTATACTTTTTTCTTAACTGTTTTCCCTCATACCAAGACACAGAGGTCCAACAGGAAACAGGGCAGCTCCTAATTGTTGCAGATGTTCACCAAACCCCAGGCATATGTGTAAGGAAAGTTTGTTCCATGGTAGAAAAGAAAGGCTGGGGTCCAGAAAGGCTGCGGAGCGCCTGGAATCCTGCTCAGGACAGACTGAGTCCCATCTGTCCAAGAAAAAGCAAATTGATGGTGGGGCCCAGATTCCCAGGCCTGATGCTTCACGCTGGCAGCCTGTGAGAGTCACAAGCTTTCTGACATCTTTGATCAAGATAATCGCCCCTTCCTGACAGCAGCATGCAGATCAGTGTGGCATGCTCTGTCACACTGCTGTCACTGAAGGCTGCCCAGGAGAGCCAGCTCGAGCCCGGCCTTCAAGTATCTCTCTGCCCCTCGTGCTGTTGTTCTCTTCATCTCAGCCTCCTGCAGTCAACTGATCTGCTCTGTGTGGTGTCCCGCATCCTGTGCCACCACCCTATGCACCTCCAGCCTGGCACTCTAGCCAGGGTGTTAGCAAGAAGAACTAGGGAGAAACGACACCCTTTGCTAAGTGTTTAATAAGGGTCACTCTCTTTTGTTTGTGATCTGAACACAAACAAGCACAAGGACATTCACCTTCTTCTTCCTGTTCTGGTAGTTCAGGCCAACTCCAAGGCCCACCTAAGGCCAAGTGGTCCTCCTGGGCCTGGCAGTCCACAGTGGGCTTCCTACGTGTGCCCGTGAAAACAGTGCTCCTCTGCTACACACCCAGAAGGTGCAACAGCGCTGAGATTTGGTAAAGCATGAGGCAGATGCTCAAAAGCTCACTGACCTGTGCCAACCTACCGAGCTCCTAATCCTTCATATCCTCTTGCATATGTCCCTGCCATCATTCACCCAGCTTCTCATGAATTCCTCACACCTTTCTCAGAGCTTCTAGAACACACAAGAAGGCCAAGCACCGTGGCGCACATCTGTCACCCTAGAACTTTGGGGTTGGAGCAGGAGGATATTTAGTTCAAGGTCAGCCTGGGCTACATAGCAAGTTTAAGGTCAGCCAGCATAACATAGTGGGACTCTATCCACCCCACCTCCCCAAAAAACCAGGCCATAGCTTTCTCAGCCTGTGATGCACAATTATCATCATTACCTGACTTTTACTAGCTCATTAGCCTTCTGACCCAAGATCTAAATCCACCTCCAAATAACACCCCCAGTTGTCCGAGTGTGTCCCCAAGGCTACCACAAAGGTACTCAGCAACTACAGTCTTGATCTTACCAGAATATACAAAGAGCAGGTGCTCCTTCTCTGCCAAGGACCTTGTTCCCTTGTGAGAACTCGGTCCCTCCCGGGCCCTCTGCTTCCTGGCACTGTGGTGGTATGTGGCAGCAGAGGGAAAGGGCTGTCTTCGCAACCTTGCATCATATCACATCCCCTGAACCCTGAAGCACTTCCGTATGTGGACACTGCATCCTACAGGGCCACTTTCACCTTCTGTTGTACCCTTCTCTGAAGAGCCAGCCTCCCAAGTGAGGGGAGAAGGGCACCATGTGCTCCCCTCCACGCACCTGTCCCTCCCTTTAGCATCCTGGGACCCAGGCATACATCTTTTTTTTTCTTTAATATTTTTTTTTATTTATTAATTTTTTTTTTAGGTTTTTTGAGACAGGGTCTCACTTTGTGGTTCAGGCTGGCCCTGAGCTCAGCCTCCAACTCACATCACAGCAATCCTCCTGCCTCTGCCTCCCAAGTGCTGGGATGACAGGCGTGAACCACCATGCCCGGCACTGTGGTATGTGGTACTGGTTGCTGCTGGGCGTGAATCTCCACACCCAGTATGGTATGTGGTTGCCGGGGGATCAAACCCGGGCCCTTGCGCTTGCAAGACAGGCGCCGGATCCACAGAGCTAACTCCCCAGCCCCAGGCATACATCTTTCCTTCTTCCAATTTCAGAACAAACAAAAGCAGCTATGTCTTTAGCCCAGATATACTAATGGCTCAGGTAGAACAGGGAACCAAGCCCATTCACACAGTGAGAGCTGCTCTTCTGTACATGCTTTTGTCACATGCATCAAGGAAAGACTTCTAATGTCACTTTGGCTGTGATTAGGCTAACACATCTGGATTCTGAGTTCCCTGAGAGTAGGAGATGCACAAAACTGTTCAACGGTGTGTTTGCATTCCAATTCTATACCCCAAAACGATTGCGATAGTTAGCATTCAGTGAACGCTTGCCCTGGATGAATCAATTCAGGCTGGCCTTGTACAACAGCAGTTCCCCACTCCCCCATGTCCAAGTTCCTAAGTAAAAGTTATTTTCCTTAAAGGCTGAGCAACCGACCTTCAAAACCCTTTCCTCAGTCCCTGAGTTAATTGCAAATCTCATCCCAGACTGATGCAGTGAACAGAAAGATCCAGAACATAACCAGAATCAGGGTACAGTGTGGTGGGATGCAGTGGCATGAATAAAAACACTTCTACTCCCTCCAATGGCTTCAGTGCATAACTTTTTCCATGGTAACACCTCTACAAGAAGCTGGCCCCTTATTTTAGTTTCCTCGCTAGGCTCTAACCAGTGGGAATGAGATACATAGAGTACATCGTTACAAGCTGAGCAACAGTACAGCAGTTTGGGAGGCAGGATATTTGCACATGGGAGTTTGAGTCCAGTCATTTCTACCCCAGAAGGATGGGAGAGTGTGTGGAGTTTGACTCCATATTTGTTTAAAGCATCTCCTGGACTCCCATGCTGACTCCCTTGGTTTGGTTTTCTATTTGGGTGAAAATCTTAGCAAAGATGGCACCAACAGCCATCACCATTATTTAGCACACGGAGCCTTTTATGACTTTCTGGACTCATGACACCATAGATGAGAAGATGCGGATCCTTCCTCCAAGTGCTCCTCTGATTCCAGAGTCTCCTATTGCAAGGATTCTCCAGCAACCATACAGCACTGCCTCCAAATTCCCAGGGAGCTTATTTAAAAATAGAAATTCCTGGGAAGAGAATCTCCTCCTGCAGATTCTAGCTCAGTATGTCTAGTAAGTCTCAGGAACACACACACTTAAAACACCCCTGTTTGGAAGTCATTGCAATTGATGTCTCCTGACAAACATTTTTCCAAATTATGAGTATGCATCTTTGATGATACTCAAAGTACTCCAGCACTATTTAAATCAAGTCTGAGATTGTCATCAAGCCAAAAATCTCACCCTGCCTCTTCTATTGGGTGCCATGTTCTTTGGAAGTAAATTGACCAGTCCAATCTTTTTCCAAAGAGAGCTCCTCAAATATTGAAGCCAAGTATGAACGATTGCATAGGGCCAGTCTCCACATTACAAAGCTCTACCATCAGCAGTCATTTTTGTTCCAGTTGTCCTAGATCATGACCTTCTAAATGGTCAGAGTCTCAGCATTTAAAAAAAAATCTTCAATAGATAGTACCCAATTCTTAGATGTGCTCAGATCTCATTGATTTAGTCATCAAATATCCATAGACCACCGGCTAACAGCCAGCCATTTAGGTCTGTGGTTTCAGCAGAGAGTCACATGAACTCATGAAGATTAACTCTTGTGTTAGTCAGCTTTCTGCCACTGTAGCAAAATACCTAAGATACTCAATTTGCATGGAGGAAAAGTTTACTTTGGATCATGGCTTCAGATATTATTCATTTGCCATAATTCTTTGGAGCTCATGGCA
>PVIR01037531.1:0-15077 GCA_004026965.1 Petromus typicus | reverse complement strand
AACGGTCAGAAGACAAAAAACCCTCCCTCCACATTGTCATGAACTTGCCAGCGAAGGCTATAGAATTTCTCAGCGCTTTCAGATCACTCTTAGATGGGCAGCCGTGCAGCCGTGAGCGCCTTCCCAGAGTGCACTGCTACAGCTTTTCCAAAGATGTTAACCCTGCCGAGGATGTGCGGCACAGAGCCAGCGCGGCCCTCGGGGTTTCCCTGGAGGCCTGCAGCTCGGTCCACCCAGTGAGACACGTGGCTCCCAACAAGGAAATGCTGTGCATCACCTTCCAGATCCCGGCTGCTGTGCTCTACAAGAACCAGACCACCTGCCTCGGTGAGTAGTTCTGGGTGAACTAATGAAAAGTACAGCACTTTTCATGTAGATTTCTTTGGTATATACATGTGTCTTAGATTTGGAATTAGGACATTAGACTGATTCGAGTTAGTTCTTTCAGTTTAAGATCCACTGCCATTCAGTTTGACTTGTTTCTCAAAATTTTAGTATGGGACATGATTTGGTCTAGTAAGAGGGTCTTTCATGAATGTAATACACATAGGAATGTTATTTCATATCAAAGTTGACTAAAAAAATCTTAAAAATTAAATTAAGGGGCCAGGGATTTAGCTCAGTGGTTCTGGCGCCTGTCTTACAAGTGCAAGGGCCCGGGTTTGATCCCTGGTAACCACATAACAATACTGGGCGTGGAGACTCACCCCAGCAGCAACCGGTACCACATACTACAGTGCCGGGCGTGGTGGCTCACGCCTGTAATCCCAGCACTCGGGAGGCAGAGGCAGAGGCAGGAGGATTGCTGTGATGTGAGTTGGAGGCTGAGCTCATGGCCAGCCTGAGCTACAAAGTGAGACCCTGTCTCAAAAAACCTAAAAAAAAAATTAAATTAAGAAGGCCGGGGATTTAGCTCAGTGGTTTCTGTGCCTGCCTTGTTACAAGTGCAAAAGCCCAGGTTTGAGCCCCAGTAACCACATACAATGATTCCAGGCATGGTGGCTTATACCTATAATCCTAGCACTCAGGAGGCAGAGGCAGGAGGATTGCTGAGTTCTAGGCTGAAAGATCAGGACCAGCCTGAACTACAGTGAGAGACCCTGTCACAAAAAAACTTTAAAAAAATTTAAATTAAGAATCTTAAAAATGTATTGTTTTAAAAGCACATTTAACCATTAAATACCTGTCTCAAGAAGGTTTTCTATATCTGTTACAGAGGATCCTGAAGATCTGCCAGTTAAACGGCAGAAGACAGATGATACCTTTTCAGAAGAAAAGACAAAAATTGCTGCAGATTCTTAATTGGGAGTGTTTTCTCCATTTCATCACTATACTTTTTGTACCGAAATACAGTTTGTATAATTTCATAATAATTTAATGTTGAGTTCTCAGGATTTTGCCCTATCTTATTGTTACCAAATTAAAATTTAGATGAAAACTGGAAGGCTGAATCTAGCGCATGTTGTCAGAGGGTTCAGCACATTCGGCAGGAAGACAATGGCACACGGGCATGGCAACAAAGCCATGCAGGGCATACCGCCCGAGAGACAAGGGCAGGGACCAGAACAAGTGCCCACGATCATGCCTCCCTGGCCCACCCAGACACAACCAGACACATGCTTTATGAACCAGGCTTTTCTTAATCCTAAGAAGTTGACAAATCAGGACTAATGGTCACAGTAATTGTTTTATAATCTAAACTATCTAAATTTTTATTAGATAAATATGCTTCATGGTGTATGCATACAATTCCAGTGACTTGTGAAATTCAGGGAAAAGGATTGTAAATTTGAGATTGCTCTAGGCAACATGACAGGAACTTGTTTTAAAAAACCAAACAAGATAAGTACGTTTAACTATTGTTGGTCTCTTGGGAAAATAGTTTTTGAAGGTAGAGTAATTGTGTGCTGTTACCATAGGAAAACACTAATACCATTTTATTGAACAGTGTAGGAATTTACCTAGCTACTCCTGTGCTACCAGTCATTACAGTAGAGGCAATATGAGATTATTTAAATCATGGATAGGCAGACTACATCCTGCAGGCCAACTCTGGCCCACCATCTCTTTGTATGGCCGGAAACCTGAGACTATTTTTACATTTTCAAATGGTCGAAAAACAATCAAGAAAATAATATTTTGAGAGACGTAGAAACTAAGAAATATGAGAGAGAGCAGTAGTAGAAAGGAAGGAGGTAGAGAAGGAAAGAAGAAAGAAAAAGGAGGGAAGGAAAAAAGTATTGAGGAAAGTAAGTGAAGACTACTGGACTTTTCCTAGAACAGTTAACTCAGAGTTAAGGACAAGGGAAGCAGTGTCCCATCCAAGTACTAACCAGGCCCGACCTCACTTAGCTTCCAAGAGCAGAGGAGATCGGGTGTGTTCAGGGTGCTATGGCCCCAGACTGGAAGCAATGTTGATGGTCAATTAAAAAGGCAAATAATTTTGAGTAGCTTTTGCTTCTTAATGGGTAGATAGATGTTATTAATACTGCTCAGTTTTATTTAAGGTGTTACTGCCAGTCTTAAAAGTGACTACAGAATTAGCTGAATATTCTGTACAAAGCAACTGTGGATGAATATTTTCAAAGGAATTAAAAAAAAATCAATTCTATTTCTGCCTAAAGTGAGGTCTGCTAAGGTATTATGACTGACAGTTGTTAAAGAACAGAAAAGGGGGCCAGGGATTTAGCTCAGTGGTTCCATGTCTGCCTTGCAAGCACAAGTCCGAAGTTCATCCCCAGGAATCATATACCACAATGCCAGGGGTGATGACTCATGCCCACCAGCACTCAGAAGGCAGAGGCAGGAGGATTGCTTTGAGTTCAAGGCTTGCCTGGGCTATACAGTGAGTTTGGGGCCAGCTTGAACTGTAAATACAAAACAAGACCCTATCAAAAAAGAAAAAGGGCCGGGGATATAGCTCAGTGGTTCCGGCGTCTGTCTTGCAAGCTTAAGAGCCCGGGTTCAATTCCCGGTAACCACGTACAACACTGGGCGTGGAGACTCACCCCAGCAGCAACCAGTACCACAGACCACAGTGCCGGGCATGGTGGCTCACGCCTATAATCCCAGCACTTGGGAGGCAGAGGCAGGAGGATTGCTGTGATGTAAGTTTAAGGCTGAGCTGAGGGCCAGCCTGAACCACAAAGGGAGACCCTGTCTCAAAAAACCTTAAAAGAAAAGAAAAAGAAAGAAAAGAAAAGGTCTTAGTTAAACAAATCCATAAAGCTAGTGGGAAAGTTAAGAATTTAAAGCCTATAGCTATTGAATACATTATTCATCAGCAAATCCTTTGTGGAAAATATTTTAATCTGTTTAATCTGTAATAAGGGTAAATTTCATTTGCTTTCACAGCTTCCTTGAATTTTGTCAGAAATGGAAAGTAAATATCCTAACATGCCATACCTCCGTTTGATTTATTAGAATTTTGACATCTTTTTTTAAGTTTAAAAGTCAAGGTTTAAATTTTTCTTAACAACTATCCTTAAAAAAATTTTGGAACACTGAATGACTGGAAATGAGATGTCATTGAAGACTTGAATAACCTTAATGTGAAGTATACTACAGTAACACAACTGACATTTGGATCCGAACGTCTTACTTTATACATCTTTCTTGCTGTTCAAAAATTTAAAAATATTTCCAACCTCATAAACTGATAGAGTCGTAAGTTCAGCATTTTGGGAAGGGCTTGGTGCGAGATCAAGAAAATTTCCCCATTTCAAACTCTTAACTGTAATTCCATCTAATCTTCAACTGGAAGTGATTAATGACAGCTAACAGTATCAAGGGAATTACTGAGAGTTTTACAGATGCCTTCCAAGTGATGAGCACGCTCAGTTAATATTACTCCTAGTCGATGACAGTGAAGCTTGTAGAGCTTTCTGTGACACCAGCAGCCTGCTGCATGTATGCTACTGCTTCACCACCACTGTGGTGACTGAAAAACATTTAGCGGTACCTGATGTGTGAAAGGGTATTTTTCTAAACTGTAAAGTCTCATTCACAAATAAGCATTTTCAGGTGATTATCTGCAAAATTAACTTTGATGATAGGTTACAATTAGGTCTCCAATTAAAGGCAATGTTATTCCTCTCCAAGAGTATTATAAAAATTTTTATTTCATCATTATTTTGAGTTCTGTCAAAAATTTGTGGCTGTTTATCTCTTAAGGAGCTATAGAATGTCCTTAATTTGTATCTTATCCTGAAAAACCTTAAAAATGTATTCTTTGATCCTCAAGTTGAAGGCCTCTGATCTCAGTCACAAACTCAAACACCTATCTTCAGAAACCTGACAGTCGATGTAAACAAGTGAAGGCAATACATGGTATGAGATGTAGAGAAATAACGAATTAGAGCTCCTCCTGTCTAGACACATTTAAATTGTTGGAAATTCAATCCAAGTCCTGTACAATAATGTTCTGTCATGAGGTATATATTACAGATAATGTGTAAGGTGGAAAGACGTACCTCCATTTAGTCGTCTTTCAAGTAGAGAAGATGTCAGATACATAAAATAGAACGCTGAAGTACTTCAGTTAAGATGCAGCTGTCCCCCTTCTCACCTGGGGTACGTGAACACATGACTAATTCACTATTTCAATCTAGACCCACCTAAACTTTTAGATACTATACCTAGGAAGTAAACTGTTGATTAATCTGTTAGAGAATGACAGCTAGAAAGCTCAGTAGATACAATTTTTTACTTTTGTTAACTTTATGAAAAGTTTCTACCACCTTAATTTTAAAATTATTTCCTGATGATCTATTAGCTGTCAAAAGCAGCTTCTAAGAAAAGCTTTTAGAAGGAATATTCAGTGAGTCAAATGAAGGAATGCTAAGTAATACAGCATCGTGTTATATCAGTGTGTCCCATACCGTCAGTAACTGCTTGAGAGGGAGTTTAGGTATTAGAAAAGACATTTTTCTAGATAAATGTCTTTCTCAGAACTTCTGAGGAAATCAACAAGATCACTGAGTTGATGTCATTTACGTCTCACAAAAGTTCCAGATAGTTGCTGTAACACTTCTTGAAAATCTTATGAAGCTGGACACCTAGATCTGGTTTTAGCCTCATGGTTGCTCCTACGTCTGGAAGTCATCTCTCGGCATGGAACCTGGAGCCTGATCCCTGGCACTGAAATCCCAGCTCCACTAATTCAAATTGTACTCATTCCTGGTGAGTTCTGCACTTAACCTCTGCTTCTCCATCTGTTAGAGAAAATAATAGCAGTATTGTTGTAAGGATTAGATAATACAAAGCGTGAATCATAGTGCCTGGGACACAGGTCAAGAGTAATTGTTAAATACTGCTTCTGAACTAGTGTTATAAAATGTTAAAAGACTTGATTCATGTAGAGGAAAGAGTAGCAGAGTCTTTGTCGCTGAGAGAAGCAATCACTGAGGGTAGGAGGTAAGCACATCACTTTAGAATATTTCTGTCGTCATTCAATCTTTCATCACTTCATTTGATCTAACAGGATTCAGGTAACAATTCTAAGATAGACTCAAAATAATTTTGGAAAGCCCTTGAAATGTATTAATGAGTTCATTCTCTTTAAATACATTGTTTTGCATTTGAATGTAGTGAAGCTTCACCTATAAGTTCAATATTCTCATCAAATGAACAGATGTTAGATTATATTTTAACTATTTACTTAGAAACAGAGTCTCACTGTGTAGTTCAGGCTGACTTTGAACTCCAGCAATCCTCCTACGTCAGCTTCCCGAATGTGCCACCATGCCCAGCCTTATATTTAAATCCTCTACGAAGGAATTCTTTGATTTTAAGGAGAGTAGAGTATACCTAGAACTAGACTTGGATTAACAAATCTAATTCTGTTTTTTTACTAACTTACACATAGGGTCATGATCTAGTCATTCAGTGTCTTGGTTTACCATTTACCAAAAATAAATATGTTGTAAAAATGAAGATGTACTCCTGAATTTAATCTCATTTAATAAAATAAGATGAACTTATTACATGTGGCATTCCACCATAATGTAGCCAGAAGTCTTGGTTCACACAACTTTCCACCTATAAACCCAACATCTGTTGTGATAGAAATTTGATCGGAAATCCTTTAATTTGCTTGAGAAACTGTGTCCCATATCCAGTGACCTATGTAACACGCATACAAACCTGGGATGCTACAAATATCTCCAGCTTATCCACATCCACACTCTTTAAGCAAAACCCTGGGTATAATAAAAGCCTTTGAAGTTTCAAAGAAACACTACATCAGAGTCTACAACTTACTTACACATGGGGATAGTTCACTTCAAATGTACCTTTTCCAGTCTCCAACATTTCATCATAAAATGAGCTCACGTTGGAGGTGAAAGGGCCATTTAGGTATTAAATTTTATTAACTTGCTTCTTTGAATTTGTCAGTAAAGCCGGAGAGTGCTGTGCTCTGGTGTATCCTGCCTGTGCCTTGCAGCTGGAACCATAACACCTTGACCGAGCTTCGCCGCACTCCCCTTCCTACTTCCTGAAACTGGCTTTGAGTTCTTAAAATTGAGGGAGTGACATTATCACAAGTTGGGTTTTACTTGCCACAACCTGCTGGTGGAAGAGAATATATCCACTTGTCTGGACTAGTTTTAAGAAGACATTAGGAAAAAAAAGGACTTTTATGAGAAGAAATAATAGAGCTGGATATTAACACTAAATGTTGTAATCAAAATGGCATTTTAAGACGTGTTCAAGTAAAACACTGTAATAAGAGAAAAACCACAAAACGTACTATAAAGTCTAGCTTTATTTTTAAAACGATTTTACAAGTCTGCCAACCTTAAACATACATAGATGGATTATTTATTCTTCTCTTCCATCAGATTAGGCTCACTGCTTCAATCTGTTTCAGAAAAAATATAAGTAAAAAACAAATCTTTTTCACAAACATGTATCCCCTCTATTCCTCATCTTAGTTCAGAAATTTGCTCTTTATAAATACTCTAACACAGGTGCTAGTGACAGTACTGTTGTACAGCTGCACATGGCTACCATTTTACATTTGTTTTACTTTTCTAGTCCCCTGGTTCAGCTCCAAGGTCCAAAAATCTTGCACAAGGTGTAGTCAGGGTTAACTGGGCTGCCAGAAAAGCCCGCTGAAAGCGTCCTGTAGTGCTCTGTGACACGCAAGAGAAGAAGTATAGCCTCCGGCGAGGTCCTGTGGAGAAGCGGCTCTGACGTGGTTTAAATATCTAAAACAAAACACAGTGGAGCAATGACACGCAGAGCTCACACGCACTGGTCGCGTTTTACAAAGCAAGAGTGAAACACTCCAGTTTTAGGAATTCTGAGGCTGAGATTCAGGCCTTTGTCAGTGGGTTAGCACTTTTTGAAAGCAGCCAACTGCACATGACGTGCCTAAATTAGAACAAACTTACAGTAAGGTCCAAACACAGTTCTGAAGGAGTTTCAACATACTTGCTATTAAAATGTTCAGTTTTTCAGTTTGCAGGACTAATTTTCTGGCCATTATTTGGGCACTTAATTCTCTTGGCATGTTTTAAGAACATAACTATCACATTATTATTATTATTATTCCAGTATTTTTATATAAGCTTTTTGTGAAAACCCCTAAACACCTAAGCACACAGGGGAGAGGAGAGAGAACCTAACTTGTTACCAATATTCCAGAAGTACATGGTTTCCTTCCTTCTAGAAAATTTTAGACAACAACAAGTCCAAGGAATCTGCATTTGAACCTGAGTTCAAAGTAATATCTCAAGTAGTGAGAAGTTTCTGACTTGATCTCCAAAGACAGTGTAAGAGAAACAAGTTTTCCTCAATCACACACATAGTCTCTTTAGCAACTGAAACTTTCTATCTTGATCAAAGTAGAAAAACAAGCCTTAAAAAAACAGGACAATTCCAGCCAGAAGGGACAACTTTTTAGCATGGTTGCCAACGTTGCTGGAAAACAAATATTTCCAGCTCTGCCTTAATGCCTGGTTTAGGAGACCACATTGTTTCTTCAGGTCTCAGGAAGTTAAGCTGCCTTAGAATTATGGTTATGGCGAATGAATAAATCAGGTAACAGAACATTTTAATAACTTGGAACCTTTTCCACTCATTCATCCAAACTTCCTGTGTGTCAAGATGTAAAGGCATGAGCAATTTATTATACCTAACATAACAAGTCAGTTTTTCATTTGTATCCATGTTTAATAAGTTTGTATGATTAAAAAGTATATAGTAAGATAAGAGACCAAATAGAAAAAGTGGTTAACATAGACCTAGGCTAAGCTCTGCGAAGTGGATATAATTTATGCACATTGCCACAAATCAAGGTGTTGGCTCAGTTATTTGCTTCTAGCCAAGGTGAAATGGGAAAAGAGAGGAAGTATTATTTAATGAGCTATAATCTAAAATTATTTTGACAGTGTATTTATAGCAGGATAAACCATTAGCACATGCATCTTCAAATTTTGTATACTTAATTAAAAAATATCATTTTGTGCTAATATATGTTGCTATTATATAACAATTACATACATATAAGATTATAGTAAATCTGTTATAAAATACATGTAAATAGAATATTTAAAGAATGAATAAAGTTAAAAATAAAGTTAAAAAAATATTTGGAGTCATGGTCTTGCACATAGTTATGGCTGGCCTTGAACTCACCATGCAGTCTAGTCTGGCCTCAGACTTGTGGCAATGCCCTTGCCTCAGCCTCCTCCTGAGTGCTAGGATTACGGGTGTGCACCGTCACATCCAGCTCAGATATAAAATTATTGAATAGAAATTGTAATAGTTTTTCCTCTTCATCCCAACTTATATGTCCTTCTGGGATACATCGCTCACATCGGAGGGACTAATCGCTGTCAAAGCCTCGATAGAACCTATGTCTATAGGATTTCAATGGGGACTTACCCAGCGTATCACACAGTCAAAGTTACCTGCTTATTACCTCCCACAACATGATAAAATATCAGCTGCTAAGATTCTGAAACATAGGACGTGAGCTATTAAGTCACTTAAAAGTCTAAATATCAAGCTGCTCTCATGGGAACACAGTAACTATCATACAAATACGTGATATTTTCACACATAATTTGGGAGTAAAATGTTCCACTTCCACTTCAGATTTCAAGGAGGTTGTGTCCACACAAACCAAATGATGTATCACTGCCTCCTTTCCTCACATCCTCAACAGAAAAGCACCGTCAGCATAAACTCCAGTTGCTGTTCACGCATTACGGAATCTGAGCACCATGGGAGAAGGCTGTCAACTCTGAGCAGCCAGCGATCACAAATGAGAACCGGTTTTCATAGCTGTAACACAAGCCACTCTGCAACTGTTTGGATTTGTCGCATTTTGGTACAGCTCGCTTTCCGGAAAGTTGCGTCATACCGTCTCTGGCTTGGCGACTGCAGCATAAACTTGCAGTATGCATACAGCTTTTTATATGTTATCCTGAGAAACCTGAAACAGCTGCACCGCTGGCAGGAAAACACAGGACCACCAGTAAAATATCCAAACAGTTGCATCTTTTAATTTATGACTGTGCACTGTTTCCATAAAGAGTGTATAAAACAGTTCAGCTTTTATAGGTAAAATGTAATAAACAGTCATACTCATTGAGGCCATAAATGTATTTTTTAAAAGTTCACCTAAAATGATTAATTGGGGCTTGAAAATAATATTTCTTGAACACAATCATAATGCAGTACAATGAGCAAATATTTTAAAATTTGACTTATTAATGCTAAGTTGTATGATTCTCACTGCCAAAATTAAATCAATTAAAATTTCTTTCCATAGCACTGAAGAAAATGTACTTCTTTTGTAGCAATCATTTACATTAAATATGTCTGTAGGTCTTTGAGCCCCACCTATTTATATTGCAACTACTGCACAAAAATATTATGTTAAGCATTTCAAATTATTTTCACCATGGCAACCATAGAAATTCTAATTTTTAAAAACACAGTTAATTCTTATTCAATTGCGGATTTTAATTTTTTAGGTAATCTTAAAGTCCTCGAGCTCTGTAATTATTGTGGTATGCCCAAGTATTTTTAAAGGATCTGCCACCCTGAAACCACACAATGAGAATTCGATGCTTTGCCTACTTTTTCATTTTAATTCACGTCTGTGTTATTACAACTACATCACTGAATAGAATTCCTGGTGTTTCTGGCAGAGGTCAGTATCATTTCACGTACACCTTTATGTGACAGAATGAGGAAGAAGTGTTAGCCAAATTTATTTCTAAAAGTCAAGCTCAATTGGATTTTGAAGCCTTGGAAGTAATGGCTCTGACTATTTTGCCAATCCCAGGACACTATTTCTCTTTTTCATGGTTTATTTTAAATATGTGTAAATCTTATAGGCAGAAGGAAAAAAAACAGGTTTGCTTATTTTGGTACTTATATCCTTATTTTTACTGAAAATAGATGAAACTAAGATTTTTTTTTTAATTACACCTTTGGTTATTTTCTTAACAAGGCCAAAAAAGAGATTGTTTTCAAAAGCATATATAAGATAATTCTTGTACAAAGGGCATTTGCTGTCCGAATTTATGCTCCAGCGCTGCCTTCTTTTGCCATTATGTATCAAAATCCCTTTCACAGACTCCCAAGAAGGGAGAGGAAAAGCCATGGACTCTGAGAAGACAGTAAGAATGAAGCGAGCATTAGACCGCCACACTATTCAGCCTGTTCCTGAGCTCTGATTTCCTACCCTGTCGTTCTTCTTCTGTTCTACTTAGAAGCTTTCATTCCTAAAGGAGGTGGTAGAATTTACACTCAACTTCAGCAGACTCAGTCATCTTAGTTCTTTAACAAAGACAGTGCCTCTGGGATCACTCTCAGAGCACTCCCGCACTGCAGAAGCCCTCTCCTGACCACGCCTGGCTAAAGCCTTGCGCGCACGGCTCATGTCAGTGCTGTCCGGCGGTGCTCTGGGTTCTCACTAAGGACAAAGGAGACAAAGGCTGCCACTCAGGAGCCCAGGGCAGCACTTACCCCCAGTCACGGCCGGTGTATGATATGACAGCACACTGCTTCCAGAAAGTCCAGAACTCTTGGAACTTAAATTGAAATGAAAATGTGAAGTTCACATTAGTTTTTTCCTGCTTCAACTTACCACCCTCTATGGAGAACTAAAAACTTTAACTAGTTCAAACTAAGATTTTTTTACTAGGTTTTTCTTTCTTCCTTCCTTTTTCTTTTTTGAGACAGGGCTTGTGATATTACTCAGGCTGGCCTCAAATTCCTGGGATTGAGGCAATCCCGACTCAGTCTTTGGAGTGACTGGCACTAGGGGTGCATGTCACTGTTACAGGTTCCAGGTGACCTGTTTAAAAGTCTATATTTAATGATGTCATGCATTACACAGATCTGTTCCAAACATATGAGACAAACTTCACGTCGTTAACAGAGATTAGTCAGCTGTCCAGACCAAGAGCTCTTGTGATAAGTTCAGCCAAAGCATTCAAAGATTTACATTAACAGACTGAAGTATATCTCAGTGAGATTTAAAAATAACTACAAGGGTAGGCGCTCAGACAACTATCACTCAAATTCAGAAATGCTGAAAACAGGTTAGCGCTTAGGTGTCCTAACCTAATGACAATATCAGAACAATAGACAAACTGTTACAGAGGGGAAGAAATAATCACACATTCCAAGATAAATGAGGAAGGACGTTCTAATTCAGATATACTGTCTCTAATGCTGAGAAGCCTGGTTATAAAATACATGTACTCCAGAAAAAAAATATCACAAATTTCCATGGACAATCATATTACTCTTTAATTCATTATCTAGCCAGGAGTTGATAACACAAGGTGATACCCTAATTACTGCAGCTGATTTCATATTTGTTGGGGACAGAATGAGCAGTTATGACAGATGTTAAAACATCCAAACATCAAAGCTCAGACTCAAGATATTAAACAAAATCACATGGTGACCAAATATACGTCACAATTTATTGATATTCATATCCAACAGAGGAACAGAAACTGTTCAGATATGCCTTTTCAACTTATGACTGGAGTAAATTATGCAATTTATTGCCACCAAAGCACATGAGGTATTTCAAGATAGGACAATTATTACTGGAAATAAATATAATTACATAATGCAAAGAATGTGTCCTCGATTTGAGTGTGAACTAGAGCACACACACAGAATACAGCCACTCAAGGTAACCTGCTCTATGAACAATCTCAGGGATGGTACTGGGTATCTTAACTGCTGACTTCTAGGTAATACATACAAATATCTCAGGAATCAGGTGCTATGAAATAAGTTGGATAAAGCATGAAAATAGATATTAAACAGTAGTCAACAGACCTTCTGATTTTCCATAAATCTCAGAAATACTTCTCAAAAATCAGAAGATATTTATCTTAAAAGTTATCATGTTTCACTAATTTTAGTACAGTAGCCCCTCCTCAAAGGATGCCTGAAAGTACACATCCCAAACCCTACATAGACTGTTTCTTCAGACACATACATCCATACCTGTGATATAAAGGTTAGTAACAATGTCTGATAATGATAGAGAATAACACACACTACAGTAAATGTTATGTGAGTAACTTTTCAGAGCCCTTTTCACTCTGAAAATACCATTTGTTACTTTTAAGAGCACAAAGATTCTTCTCTGTGGACTATGTCTGGCTTTATCTAGTGCCCGGCAGCGAGACCCCACAGTACCAGAGTTACTCTGATCTGGTGCCTCCTTTGAATTTTTATGAATACAGGTTTTACTGGGCATCTTCCTTCAGAAAAGTCCTATTTCTTCTGGCTTTGAGTGGAATCCTTTCTTTTGTGAACTTCGACTCCATGAGAAAGGCAGAAGCAACTTCTTCATAACAGACACCCCTCACCAGTAACTTTTATTTTTCTAGTGCAATCTGGGTAATCATCCAACTGCAGGAAGTAGGCTGGTGTCACACCCTGCAGACTCACTTGAAATCTTCCTATAAACTCACTGTCGCCAACTGGATTCCACTTTCTGTTCATAATTTCCAAAATATAATTCTTGTCATAATAACTAAGGACATATCACACATTGGTCCAAACATTTATAGTTAGAGAAAAATTAGCATACACTTCTTTCTTATTCTTTGCAATTTTAGATTGAAGATTCATTCTCACTGTAGCTCTTAGCAACTGATTTTTGTCTGTTGAGGCTTTAACTCTTCTCTAAAGGAGGCAATTTACAGCTTTTCTTTGGCATATTCAAACTGTCAGTACCACCACTCTTATGTTTTGGAACAATTATTAAGCAAAGTAAGGATTAAACATTGGCACTCCAGGGCCGGGGATTTAGCTCAGTGGTTCCGGCGCCTGTCTTGCAAGCGCAAGGACCCGGGTTCGATCCACATATGGTAACCACATACCATACCGGGCATGGAGACTCAACCCAGCAGCAACCAGTACCACATACCACAGTGCCGGGCATGGTGGCTCACGCCTGTAATCCCAGCACTCCAGAGGAAGAAGCAGGAGGATTGCTGTGAAGTGAGTTGGAGGCTGAGCTCAGGGCCAGCCTGAACCACAAAGTGAAACCTTGTCTCAAAAAACAAACAAACAAACAAAAAAACATTGGCACTCCACTACCATGACAGCCAGTCTGGTAAGTGAGATGGGTACTAAGTGACTAATGGTGGCAGCGCATGCAGTACAGATACACTGGGCAACGGGCTGACTCAGGATGGAGGGGACATAAGGACGGCTACTCAGTATGTAAAACTTAGGAATCTAAAACTTATGCATTGTTTACTTCTAGAATTTTCCACTTAATATTTCTGGACTATAATTGATCACAAGTAATTGAAAGTGTGGAAAGAAAAATTTTGGATAAGGAAGAGACTATTGTACTGGTATATGTTTAGGTGAACTTAGAAAATGGTAGAAATAATGTTTTACTGACTCTTAAGGCACTATTAACAATATGGCAATGGTAAGACCTGACCAACCTATAATTACTTTAAATGCATATAAATTCACCAACCCAAAGACAGAGTGAATAAATAAAAAAAAATAACAGTTATGTGCTGCCCAAAAGAGATTTACTTTATGAGACCAGCATTACTGACACCAGAGCTAGAAAAAGATAACAAGATTTACAGGTCAGTATCACTAATGAACAGAGAAGCAAAGATCTTCAACTAAATACTAGCAAATGCAAATCAACAGCACATAGAAATAATCACTACATGATGATCAAGCCTGACTTATTTCAGGGATACAAGGACAGTCTAACACATGCTATTCTACAAATATGATAATCCCAGTGACAGAACGAAAAACAAAACCCACATGATTATCTCAACATACAGAAAAGTTGTTTAAAAAATTAAACATCCTTCCATAACAAAAAATCAGCAGAGTAGACACAGAAAGAACATACACAATGAAGATATCACCAGTCTACCAGTGACATTCTAACTGTAAAAAGTTGAAAGCTTCCTAAAGATCCAGAGCATGACCATGGTGCCCCTCTTACCACTATTCCATGTAATATTAGAAGTTCTAACTAGAGCAATTAGGCAAGAAAACAAATCAAAGACATCTAAAATAGAAAGAAAACTTGTCTCTAAAGCTAATGTAATTTTATTGATAGAAAATTCCTAGGATTTCCCCAAAACTGTTAGAATTTATAAATTTAATAACATTTTGGGTATCAAATAAACTTTCAAAATGAGTAGAATTTCTACATTCTGACAAGGAATTATCCCAAAAAGAAACCAACAAAACAAACTCATTTACAATAGCTATCAAAAAAACACAAGACTCAGGAATAAATTTAATCAAGGAGGTTAAAGATCTTTATAAAATATTAACAAAGAAAACTGAAGAAGACAAGTAATGTGAATATCCCTTATTCTGAGAATGGAAGAATTTAAACAGGTACTCCTCAGCTACAGTGGGGTTACATCCCAGTAAACCTCCTACGTCACTCAGTGTGTTTACTTTGCTCATCTACAGCAGCCCAGTGCACCTGGAAGCTGCAGCTCACCACTGCTGCCAGTGCAGCAAGAGAATACTCAACTACGCATATAGCACTAGCCAAGGAAAAGATCAAACTTCAAACT
>PVIR01037530.1:0-14937 GCA_004026965.1 Petromus typicus | reverse complement strand
TATATATATATATATTTCCATCTTTCTGTAATATATATATATTTGTCTAATATATATCTTTATCTTTTTGTAATATATATGTAACATATATAATAAACTCACCAAAATGAGTAATCATACACTAAAACATGTATGAATAAAAATAAAAACTAAAATAAAAGAAGCCAAAAAAAATACAAACTTACACCATTTGGGAGTTACCAATATAAGAGTAAGACTCAAGTGAGCATGAATGTAGTTGTAGGGAACCTGAAGCTGGAAGGAAGGTTTAAAGTCACTTTATTAGTGGTCTATGATTTAAGGGTTAGCTTTGACCAGAGCGCTGGAGCACTGGACAACCCAGGACCAAGGGCTAGCACACTTCCTGTGCCCAGCCCTTTGCAGTAAAAATCTTAATATTAAGTTCTATACTTTAGTTACACAATATAAATGAAGTTTTAAAAAGTATTAACTTGACCAGATATCAAATAATGGTAAAATCTTTAAAGACGTATTGAGAAAAATGAAGTTTTTGTAAACATTATACTTGTTATTGCCTTAGATAAACTGAACAATAGCTCCGTGTTTCATTTATGTGCAGAGAGTTCCAGTTATCCAATAAATGGAAAACAAATCCAATAATTATGGGGTCTTCTCTTCTAATTATTTTGTTCAAGTGCTATGGCTAAAACTTCATATATATTTCTTCTTAATGGATGATCTGAAAGTGACAGGAATGATAAGTGGATACGTGCTCAGTCCTGCCCTGCTCAGCGTCCTGACCAGATGCGTAGCTGATGCACTTTTGGACATCGTGTGGTACAGAGTTTTCTGCATCAGTAACTAGGCACAGAGTTTTCTGCATCGGTAACCAGGTAACTGGTTAAGAGGAAGTGCAGTCATGCAGTCACTGAGTTAGCTGCTCTTCTTTGGCCCCATTTTCTTCATTTTCCTTTCTCTTCATTCCTTTCCTACATAGGCTATCTTTCAGGAACAGGACACTAGAAAATCACAATTTATGCTGACCCACTGGTTGGCCAGAATTCTCACATCCTTGTTGTAATTACCCTCTGTTACTTCACACAGCACGTTTGGGACACTGAAGTCAATGCCCACAGGGTCTCCACCTGGGAGACCTGGTCTCCACCTGGTCTCCACCTCCTCCTCCTATTTTGGCCTGGGAATCTATGTCTGTTGTAGGGCTTGTGTTGTTGGGCCTGGTATTCACCATCCCTTCACCTCTCTTCTTTTCCCCAGTTCCCACCATTCTCTTAGCAACCACTTGGCCTCACTAGCATTTACACTGGCTACAGTCTGTTTCATGTTTACAGTCTTGAATTAGTACATTACTATACAGTCTTTATCTACCAAGACACTTTCTTTGTCTTTATGTCCATCTAGAATACAAATTCAGCCTCCTTGATGTCATTCTCATTATTGAAATGATATGATTGCTTTTGCTCTTTCCAAACCTTCGTTGGGATGATTTTCTTGTCAATCTTGCTCAAGCCAGCCTTTGATGCCACTGTCCATGGTCCTGGGATTGGTGCTGGCATCACTGAGGGTGAGGACCTGTGATCCCCTCTTTGTTCTGAGGCTCTCTGGGATCTGTTCTCTTAATGAGTGAACTCTGTATATCATTATTTATCACTTCAAACTTAACTATTGAGAATCTTCTGTTGGCTTCAAACTTTACAAATAACTTAAACAGGCTATTGACACAAATTTTGTGCAGTAAATGTATTATATGTGGTGAAATATATGTGAGAAAAATTGTAGATCACTTTTTCCTGTTATTTGCAATGTACTGGCTAGACAAACTGCTCACACAGAGCTAATTAGGACTGCTCAGGATTTTAAACAGATACTAGCACAGACACAAGAAGTACCTAGAAAGTTGTTACAGCTGTTGACTGTGGAGTGCAGCTAATTTTGCACAATTATTACAGTACCACAGCATTAAGTTTACTTTATTTCTCCACTGTAGCCCATGGCATGTACTATGCTATATATGTACATAGGTTTTGATGAGTTTTAACTTTTTACAGTAGATCTGTCTGTATTTTATGGTGATAAAATGATAAAAACAGACTATGCATTCATGACCACAGCTTACTTGTCCTTAGTTCTTAGCTCAGTTTTTCTAAGCTTACAGAGTTTGTTTTTTATCAAATTGTAAGAATTTTTAAAAATAAAAATCCATGGGTACAGTTCAAACCTGTGCTGTCCACTGATCAGCTACATACTGGGTTCTCGAGTAGTCTTGCAGACATGGTGGCATCCAGGGAATCTTGAAAGATCATGGGAAAAGTAATTTCAGTCACTAAAGATACAACCAGGGCCAGCTGTCTTCACTGGCCTGGCAGGGAGGAGCAGTTTCAGTGTAGGATTTAAAGAGTTGCCATTGTCTCAGATTTACTTCTATGAATTAGAAGATAAATAAGATGAATTTCACTTGGAATTGATTAAAACTTTATTATTGTTGTTGTTAATTATTTTCTGGATGGAAAATCTTTCTTCCACATCTCCAAACACTTGACACTTGTCAGTGAAATTGATGAAACCATAGTTGAGAATAAAGACTTGTGAGGTGTGGCATGGTTGATCTAAGCATTTCTGGAAGGACACTATAAGGAGATGAGAAATGACAACTTAAACTTTCAGACCACAATGAAAAGACAATGTTGAGACTCCTGCCCAACTATTGCTCTGGATATAATCCTGGGTATGTAGCTTCTGGAGGAACTGACTGAATAGTAATGGAATTTCACTCTGCATCTAGTGTGTATTGTCCAGAAACTACAAGATACATTTGACTGTAATTTTCTAACTCCAAAAACTATTGTCAGTTTGGAAGAACTGTGAACCAGAGTGGTACCAGGAGGATGGAGAAGAAAATGACTTCGAAATCTGTAGTAGTTGCCATGTGTTAACTAGCTAAGATATTCTGCTTGCTAGACTCGTACTGATGTGGCATGTTTTGACATTTTAAAAAATATTCTTTAGATAGAATACCACTTTGCATATACAATAAGGTGATTATCAGGCTTATGTTCCCTCTCAATGTCAGGTTTGTTGTAACAATGCATGGTGGATCTTGGTGGTTACAACTGGTATTTATTATTCCTCAGGAATCAACAAAGGGGATAATTAACAACAACAATAATAAAGTTTTAATCAATTCCAAGTGAAATTCATCTTATTTATCTTCTAAAAATCCATGGGTACAGTTCAAACCTGTGCTGTCCACTGATCAGCTACATACTGGGTTCTCGAGTAGTCTTGCAGACATGGTGGCATCCAGGGAATCTTGAAAGATCATGGGAAAAGTAATTTCAGTCACTGACTGAGAGTGGAAAACTTTCTATGGGATTTTCCATTGGAATTTCTAAGGGGATCAGAGCTTGTGATTACTCTAAAACAACGACATTTGACAGTAGATGCAACCAAAGTCCTTCACTGAAAATTTTTAGCTAATGGAATATTGGTAATGTGTTTATTGGATCAATTTGGAGGTGCAGATAATGTTGGATAGTGAAAAGTAAGCCCTTCATGTAAACACATGGATTTTCTGAGATGTTGAATAATTGCTCTACCTTGTAAATAACCAATATTCTTGTTTTTTTAGCATATTGTATATGATAGTAGTTCTTTTTAAAAATATTTTAAATTATGCTTATTGGTACATTATGGATACACATGATAATCACATTCAACATTAAGAGTTTGTACAAGAATATGACATGACTTGATTTTCATTTTTTCCCTTTCCCCCCTGCCCTGCAACCCCCTTCCCCCTATATACACAGTCTTTGTTTTCTTTTTTCTTTATTATTACTACATTTGTTTTCCCATCATTATTTACCCTTACATTCTTTCCTTTAAATATTTTCTACTTAGCAATGTTAACTATATATACTGCAAGTCATTTATAACTTCATAGTATGAGACCATGAAGAAAAGACTACGAAGAAAAGATATGATATTTACACATCTGTGACCTGTTTATTTCACTTATGAGATTGTTCTCAAGGTACATACATTATATCAGCTCAGTTTGTGATTGCTAAGTCTTGGAAACAACACAAATGTCCATCAAGTGGAGAATGGATAAAGAAGATGTGGTTCTTTTATAGAATGGAGTATTACCTGCCATTAAAAGATGATAAGATTGAGTCATTCCTACTCAAAAGATAGTAGTTCTTAAGGTGAATAAATTTTCCTGCTTCTTCATTTTCATGGTCATAACATGAATGTGTGTGTTGGCACCTTGTACAAAGCAGTCTCTCCTTCTAAACGCATCCATGTAGTTTTGGGGCTGAGAAACTGGTTACAGATGTAATGATCAATAAGTTAAATATGACAGCACTTAATATTTTCCTCAACACATATCTCCAATCATACCCACAATGAAAGTGTGCTAAGAGAACCATAGGAGGAAAAGCATTCTAATGTTTTATGGAATATCTTTCATTTGTCCCAAATAAAACAAATATTTTTGCTACTACTGTAGGCAGGAAAAGAAAATATTACTGTACAAAAAAGCACATTTAGATACAATAAAAGTAATATAGTGCTTAGAAATTTTGTTTTGGAACTGTCCAGTGAGTATCTTTAGAATATATTTGTGGCCAAGGATCATTTGACTTATTATTCCTAGTATGCTTCTCTGTTAAATATGTGATAAAATAAAAAAAAAAAAAACTACTTCTCTATGACGGGTCTAAGCTTCAGCTATTTTTCAATAAATCCATGCAACAGATATTTAGGACAGAAGAAAGCTAGCAGCTAGTGGCTTATTTGTTGTTTGGACTTTTAATGTTTTCCCTTGAAGCCGAAGATTGACAGTGTAGGCAACTAGTCATTACTCCATTACATCATATGAAATCAAAGACAGGTCTCTTATTTTTTAATGGAAGCAGCAAATAAAATTGTTCACATATTCAGACAAATACTTACTGAAACCTTATAATCTTCATATCTTACTATTCAAGAGCATGACATTGATTCTCTGCAACTACCTCTGGTAGCTCACTGGGGAGCAAGAGTTAACTTTATAATGAGGTAATTTTAGCCTTTTCCCCACAATGGGGGTGGATTCCTAAATATGGGGTGTTGACTAAGGAGCCATTTCCTTCAAACTTTGGAACTAAGGCTTTTCTGGCCCATAAGATGTAAGCTATGTATTGTATTAGATTATTAAAGTTAGACTTTTCTGTTCATTTTTGGCTTATTGTACACTTATAGCTGTGGAAATGATCATGATATTGGTGAGGTCAGTAGCATCAGTGACATGGAAGAGCAGTGAATGCCATGTCTTCTGCATACAACCAAAGATGTTTATCAGTACCTCCGTAAATTAGTAACATCCCATCAAAAATAAAAACGTGTATGGTGTTTTCCTAGACTAGGTATATGAAGCTTATAGAGACTGTGTCAGCTGATTTCTCTGTCACTTGGCTGAGACCTCCAGATTAATCCATACTTGTAGGGCCAGGGATTTAGCTCAAGGTGGTGCTGAACCTACCTTGAAAGCACATAAGACCAAATTCTATCTTCAGTGCTGCAAAAGAATGAAAAGCAGAGAACTATGGAACTGTGAAAAAAGAAAACACCCAACAACTTACTGGATGGCCAACATTTGGGTCTGAGAAACAGGAGTGATTCCTGTTGGAGAACCAGGAGTTCCAACCTTGAAAAAGCCTTTGCAATATTTTTAATTAATAGATAATTAAGAGGACTACATACTGGAAGAATTATAAAGGAAAATCTTCCAAGTGAGAAAGTTAAACTAGAGACTGATGTAGCTCCTGTTGCTAATAGAAAAGAGCTTGACCAGAAGTTTCTATATTCCCAAGAAAGGCAGGGAGAAAGTAAAATTCAATTTTTACATGTTACAACATGCTCTAACATTCTTTCTGTAACATTCTGTTACACTCTGGATCAAAGAGAAGCTTTATTCTAAATCCTGTTGAGAAGTGGGTGGCCACCAAGAAAATAGAGACAAAAAGACTCTCGAACCAACTAAATTAGTAAACCTAAATCTGAAATGCATCGTGTGCTGTTATATCTACTAAGAAACAGATGGAAAGAATTGAGCAGATAAGTCAAACAAATGCTTATCTTTCTCCTCAGGCACAATCTGTATGGAATGTACATGATGTCTGGGGCTGAATAAAGTTTTAGGTCTTACAGTAGAGACAGTGTATAAGGTTAAAGTTCTTAATTTGAGATATATGTAAGAAATAATTTGCTTAATGTTTCATGGTAACCTAGAGATTTGAAGACTGTTGTTTTATTTCAATATAGGACAAAATTCTTTATCTTTCAATGTGATATAGAGGAATGAACTGAATACATATTGGTATTAGGAAAAGTTCATTTAGGTCATATTGAATTTGATGATCTTAAAGTACTAAATACCTATGAAGAGATATTTGGAAGACAATAGGAAGTACAGATATAATTGTGAAGAGAAAGTTCTGAGGCCCAGGTATATTACAGTCAGTGACTGAATCCTTCAAATAGATTCTTTTAAAAAAGAAATAAAAGAGGGGCCAGAGCCACATTGGTCTTTTAAGCTTTGGCAAAAGAGGAACCTAAAAATGAACTTAAGAAGGTCAGAGAAACATAAGGAGAGAAGACTCCTATCTCATAAATATTCATAAAAGAAAGTAGCTCAATTCAATAAACAAGTATCTCAGTAGTTGCAAAGGTTATTTGGTCACATAAGGTCAAAATTAATGGCAGATGAACTCTGGAAAAATTAATAAATTTGATGAGAGACAATGTGGTAGGTAGGGGAAGGTAGGAAGCATATTACTGACTATAAAGTGAAAAAGAGGATACAATATACACATGTGAGTTTTAATAGGCTATTAAAGGTGGCAGAATGACAGGAAGCCAATGGAAAGGAATATGGGACAAAGAAAAATGATTAATTGTGGGAGGAAACTTAATAAGCTAACTGTGAGAAAGATCCAGTATAAAGAATATGCTTAAGACACAAAGGAAATGAAATATTTAACATGCAATTGGACAGAAGATAGAAATGAGAACTTCAAATTAACATATTTAATAGAGAAAAATAATCCCAAATTCTTAGAAAAATTTACAAGTCAGACACATGATAAATAATTTGATGGACGCAGAAATTCCAGTTTATCTACACATCTCCCCTAGCAGCACTAAATGCTATTAAGTTTGTATTATAAATGTTTACTCTCATAACAGAAATTTTTATTGTGATAAGATATGAGTTAAATTTGCATACAGGATCCAGAAATTATTACAGTAGAAGCTTTTCCTTCTTCTTGTAAAGTGAGCATTAAACCACTGGTTAGAAGAGAAGCAAAATTTTGGGGAAATGTAGGTGATTTGAAATAAGTGCTTCAGAGAATAGGGAAAGAATTGGTTTGGAAAATACAGAATTATTTCTGAGCACATGGAGAGCTTCATAATCATCAAAAGCATAAATTGATAAACGTACCAATCAATGCAAGTTCATGCCACTAATCTTCTGAGGAGGCTCAATTGGCAAATGAAGTTGCCAATACTGAGAAGAGAATGATGAAAGTCCTGGGGCTGGTTATCTAAGTGAGACAGAGAGAACAGCCAAGGGAGTAGAAAGAGAAATCTGAGGAGTTGAGACATTGAAAATTGTATGCAATCAAATGTGAAGTAAGCAAGAATAATGAGCAAATTAGTTATAAGAAGCTTGTATTAGCCAGCTTTGCATCATTACCATGCAACACTCCAGGCATACTGTTTATGAACATGCAAAGGACACTGCTTTGGAGATACAATTTCCAAATGGCATAGTGCAGTTCTAGCAAGGAAGCCCTTGATGGCCTTACATAGAGCTGCACGGTCTGTGGCAACAGTGGAGGCACCTACCAGGATAAGAGAGTGATTATCTCCAAACAGGAGAGAAAAAGAGAGACAAAATGAGAGTGAGAATGAGCAAGAGAGAAAAAAGACCATGATTTTCCTTTTGAAGGCATGCTTTGAATTCCCTAGGACCTTTCACTGAACCACACAACTTAAAAACCGACAGCATTTCCCAATCCTGTGATTCTGAGGGCTGAGCCTTTATGCACGCACAGTGAGGGATGCCTAACTCTCAAACCATAGCAGAGGTGTGGATGTGGGAATTGGATGTTTGGATTTTGTATTTCCAAGATGTTTATTCTGGGCAATGATGTGTTTCAGTTTGGAGCCATCTTAGAATTCTCTTTGTCACTGGGACACGATATCCAAAAATAATCTATGAACCAGAAGTTTATTTTGGCACATAGTGTTAGAGATTTCAATCCATGCTTGTCAAACTTGAAGGTAGAAATAGCATAGCAGAAGGGACTGCCATGGAAGACAAATGCTCACATCATCGGGGATGGAAAGCAGAGAAAGGGAGGAGTCAAAGAAGAAGTTTCCAGGCTGTGTAGCCAGTGGCCCCTCCTCCAACCAAGCTCCTCCCCTAGAAGCACAGGTCACTGAACCCACCCATGGATTTATTTACTGATAAATATAGAACCTTCATGATTCGATCGCCTTCCAAAAGCAGAACCCATAAAAAAATAACAACAACAAAAATCTAAAGGCCCTGGAAAAACATTTTAGCTCTAAACCTTAAGAGACCACTGAGAATAGAAGCTGAAGAGGAGGAGAGATAACATGGTGTTGAAAATATATATATATTTTTAAAGAAACCTACAGGCATGTGAGAATTAAAAAAGAGTAAGCAAAATGCTTTTCAACAATAGAGAATGTGGTTTGAGTGAACGAACAATGAGCTTAGTAAGGATTTGCTAACTGTTGTAACTAAAGTTCATAATTTATTGGTTTTAAATTTCCAAAGTATTGGGATTTGGGATTTAGTTCAGCATCACTGCACCTGCCTGGAGAGCACAAGAGCCTGAGTTCTATCCCTGGTAGTACAAAAATAACAAAATTTTAAAAATGACTATTGTTAATGAAGTTATTTATTTATTTTTTGTTTGTATAATGTTTCCCATTTTCGGCTTTCCTAACTGTTTCTACTCCAGTGACTTTGTGATATTTTTTCAGCCATATCTATAGTCACCTTGGTAAGTGATTCCCAGTTCTTTTCTAGGGTTGTGCCCAATGCAGCCAGCACAGAAAGCAAAGATCTCTGAGAAGTTTTTGCTAAAGAATGTTTGTAAGTCATGACAGGAAAGAATATTCCCCCCTTTTCTGACATTTCATTGACCAAAATAAGAGTCACATGGACATACCTAACTCCAATGGTTGTTAGCTCATATTCTAAGCTGTGCATCCTGGAGGAAAAGAAAAGAGGGTTTAATAAACAGCCTTTCCCAGGGACTGCTTCTACTTGTTAGAACAGGGACTGCTTCTACTTGTTAGTGACTCAGCAGGATGGTAGCATCTTTAAGTACATTTTTGTTTAAGGCAAAGTGTTAACTAAAAATTTTAAGGAAACCAGAGGTCTCAGTAAGGTCAAGAAGGAGGAAAAGTGCTGGGAAGCAAGGTTAGGAAAGGGAAAATACAGATTAAAATGGACAAGAATACAAGAAAGACGGTTTCTGGAGATACTGCATGGTGATCATGCAGATGTGAAGAGACATTTGCTAACCAGAAGACTCAAAGGGAGTATCTCAGTTCTCTTGAACTCAGTCATCATTCCTAGGAGCCAGAGAACTCTGTGCAGTAGGGAATTTTTGGTCACTAGCCTGATCTTCTGACCTACAGGAGACTGTGGTAATGCATATAAGTTTAGAAGTCTGGGGTCTGTACACTCCTGCAATACTTTCACATGCTTCAGTACACTATTAATTCTCCATTTTTTGGTAATATATTCTGTTGTACTTCATGAGATAGGTGTAATTTTATGTGATAGACTACTGTGCTGTTCTCCTTTCTTGCTCTATATACCTTGAAAATCCTCAGATTAGATAGACACATTATTTATAGTTGAATAAATATGTGATTTGTGGCTATTTAAATGAGCATCAGGCCATTTCAGATTTACAAATGTAGATTTCTATTATAATTCTGTTCCAATTGGAGAACAAACAAACATTGGCTCAAGCTATAAACCATTTTCCAGATACTTAATCTGTAATAAATTTGAAGACTATCTTTAGAGGAGCATCTGTTAACATAATATTGTTATAAAGATAGAAAAACTTTTGACCTAGTATCGAACATATTATTAGTAGCACTTATACTAAAGGCTCTTAAATGACTAAAAGGAGGAATTTCAAGTAATATAATGTTTTAAGAAATTAAAAATGCGTATAATCTTTAAATGATCCATTTGACTTCTTATCATTTATTAAGACACTACTATGCACTGATGATATATGAAGTTCTTTGAGCTTTTTATAACCTAGTGATGGACAAGAAAGAGCTAGAGAGAATAATATCTAATCATTAATAAAAATATATTTTTAAAGGAGAAAAGCATTTACTCTGTTCTCATCAGTGCACATAGGAGATTTTGGAAATTTTGGAAAATGATAACTAAAATATTATTCCCTCAAATACATTCCAGCCTGAACATTTATTGTCTCTTACAAATATAGTTTTGAAAACATATATTTTAATTTTAATAGGTAAATAATAGCTGACTTTTATAGATATTTGGAAGGAAAGATTCCTCTTTCTCTGCAATAGCTGAATTTCATAATCTATATATCATATTCATTGTATATTATTCCTACAAATATTTATATTAAAAATAAAATTGAGAGTAAAAAATTCATACATATATCTCTAGTAACATGTAAGTCTCTCTGTCAAGCCCACATATATATTTTAAATATCTTATTAAAAGAACTAATAGAATAGAACCTTCAGATAAAAAAGAGGGATTTATACAACAAAAGAATTGTTAAATATTGAATTACCCATATATTAAAGAACTAAAATGAATGCTGTGCTTGTAAGACACAAATAGGTAAAAAAGATCAATCTTTTTAAAAAAGTAGTACAAGCTGGAGTTGATCCTTTGCCTGCTTCTATTTAATTGACTTAAAACCAATGTAAGTCAGGATAATTAGAAGAGGCTAAGTAGCAAAAGCTTTCCTTAGTTGGCTTTCAGTATACATAGTGTTGTCTGAGAACCACCAAAATAGCTGAAGAAGCACATCTACTGCGTTGGAAGGCCAAAAATGGGAACTGCCTGAGAACAATAAATCATTAAGAAAAGCTAAGGCGGTAAGCAAAGAGCAGGCTGTGGAACAAGGTGTTACTTTTTCACTGAGAAGCCAGTAATGGGAGAAGGGAGATTCCAAACAACATGAGAATATAACTATAACACTCTAACTTAGGATAGTAGAAGGAAAGGGGAAAGTTGATGTGTAATGAACTGAGGAGAAAATACATTGAGGAGAATTTTTCCAAGTAATGAATATGTTAAAGTCAAAAGCAGCTCTTTATGAGAAATTTGTTTTACAGCTTGTGCCTCACTTTAATATTCATGTGGATTACTAAGTGAAGTGTAATTTATTTTAATTGATGTGTGAAATTGCCATTGGTAGATGATATCATACTTTTGGGGAAGAATATCAAAGATGAAGATCTAGGTTTTTTCTTTTATTGCACTGCCAAATAGAGACTTGCCTTGATAAACTCTCTTCTAATTCTCCTAAAACCAGTTCATCAACAAGACAAAATAATCCATCTCTCCTGATTCAAGTTATACCATATGAACAGCCACTGGAAAAGGATCAAATGGGATAAGTCTAATTAGAGGCAGAATTGTAGGATGTACTATTGTTATAAAGTGTTATGGTCATTCTGTTAGCTACATATTTATTGTATATTGTCAACAAAATGAGTATACTTGAGTATAGTTATAGTTATACTATAGTTATAGTTGAGTATAGTTATAAACTTGATAAGCTTGGTAAAACTACTAAAATTCAAGGCACTAAAAATATTCCGTGCAAAATGTTTATAATATTTTAATTAATTTTATTAGTACATTTTATATATACATTATCATCACAATCAACATTGAGAATTTGTATCAATACATAACACATCTTGATTCTAATTTTTCCCATTCCTCTCCCCTCCCCACAATCCCCCATATACATATGCTTTGTTAAAGAAGAAAATGTTTATAATATTGGGAATCATATGTTCTTAATTTGAAAAATAATAGGAGCATTTATGAGTTCTATGACTTTAGAAAAACACTTAATCCTCTAAATCTTGATTTCTTCACTGGAAGGATAGAATAAAAAATAATTAATGTCAAGCTCATTTATTGCATGTTAAATGTTCAATATGAAAATTTTCATTATATTTGAGTAATTTAATATCGCAATAAAGATATGCAATGAAAACTAATTCTGGTTGAAATTTTTCATGTCTTTTATTTTTGTAAGAAGCAAGTAATGTAAACTTTATCAATTATCCTTTTCAAGTATAATGTACAGTGCTAAACATATGTATATGCATTTTTTTCAAAACAGACATTTGAATTTTTTTATATTATAGAACTAAAACTTTACATCCACTGAGTCCTTGGAAGCATTGACTCTAGCTTCTGTTTCTGAGAGTCTGACTAGGTGTCTTACACAAGTGCAGTCATGCAATGTTTCCTTCGTTATGACTAGCTAATTTCATTTACCATTATGTTCACAAGTTTTATAGATGCAGCATATGACAGGATTTCTTTCTTTGTAAAAGTTGGTAAGATCCCATTATATTTAAAATCATAACACATTTTCTTTATTAAGTAGATAACAGGTTACAAGTAGATGTAGATTACTTCTACTTCTTATCTGTTATGAATGATGCTGCAGTGGTCTTAGCACAGACATCTTTTGGTGTGTATATTTTTATATATACTCAGAAAATAAATTATTAAATAATCTAGTAGTTTTATCCTTTCTACTAAGGATAACTTTATACTATTTCATAGCAATAGTACTATTTTCACAATCCTTTCTAAAAGTACACAAGGATTTCAGATTCCTCCGTCTTCACCAACACTTGTTATATTCTTTATTTTAAAAATATTAATGGCCATGCTAATGGGATTTGGGGAAACTTCACTGTAGTTTTGATCCCATGATGAGTAGTGACACTGAGTATCTTTCTTATACTCATTGACTACCTGTCTATCTTCTCTGGAGAAATGTCTCCTCCACCCCTTTGGTCATGCCTCAGAAGAGTTTCAAACTCTTCTAAAGTACTTGATTTAATAAAGAAAAAAGATATTTGAACATTCTAAATACAATTAAACAAGCCGATAATAATAATAATAATAATAATAATAATAATAATACTCTAGTTCTCCAGTTAGAGTTTGGATTAATGTAAGAAATTCATTGATAATATTATCTTTAGATTTATGGGGAATACTTTGAGTTTACATCACTGAGGCAAAATACCTATTGATTTGAATGTCACAAAACTGACAGTGACCTCGTCTTAGCATATTCCAGGTTAGAAGAAGAGCCTGGTGGGCAAGCTGTAGTTGAAAAAGAGGACACCTCCTGCCAAATTGGGAGAAGCATGTGTGCAATTTCTTTGAGACAGATGTTCAGTTTCTCAAAAATCATTGTAAGCAAGCAGTTCTGCACTGATCATTTCTTTTCCATTTATATGAAAGAATGATATATTTCATATAATCATTCAGTGAGCTCCAGTGCAATTGGAAAGTGAACAGTTTTCATGTTGCTCTCTCAAGAAAAATCTGCAACTTGACACATACAGGAGATGCCAATCAGGGTTCAGCTAAGGAAGCTGGGAATTTTCACCCAAATGATTGGTGGTGGGAGGAGAGAAGAGAAGGGAAGGATTTACTCAATACAAAGGAATCTGAATAAACAAGTGCCATGGTAGTTTCCAGTTGATGGGTTTTGGAGCTGTTTCCAAGATTTAGCTATTACAAATCGTGCTGCTATGAATATGGGTGCGTATGTGTGATATGATTCTTTGAATCTTTTAAAATATACTTAGCAGGGAAACAACCTGGTCAAAAGGGAACTCTAGTCCGACCATTTTGAGGAATCTCTACATTGATTTCCACAGTGGTGGCACAAATCTGAATTATCACCAACAGTGGAGAAGGATTTCTTTCTTCCCACAGCATTTATTATTGGTTGATTTCTCAATAGCAGCTATTCTTTCTGGAATGAGATGGAATTTCAAAGTAGTTTTCATCTGTATCTCTTGAATGAACAGTGATGTTGAACATTATTTCATAAGTTTAGTTGCTATTTTTACTGTTCATCTGAAAAAAATATCTGTTCAAGTGTCCATTTTTAAATGAGTCATTAAATTTGGGATGGGTGTCTGATTTTTTAAAGTTCTCTTTACATTCTAGTTATTAGTCTTTTGTCTGAGAGACATATGGTAAAATTTTTTGCCCACACTATAAGTTGTGTTTTTCCTCTGAAGATATTGGTGTGGAAAAAAGACTTTATGAACAAATCCTTTATAGCATGGGACCTAGCAGAAAGAATCAACAACTAGGATCTCGTCTTATTAAAAAGCTTCTGCACAGCAAAAGAAACCACCAATAGAGCTTCTGTTTTAATATTTAGATTTTTAATACACTTTGATTTCAGTTTACTGAATGGTGAAAGATGTAAGTCTAGTTTTAATCGTTGGCAGGTTGAAACTCAGTTTGTCCAGCACCGGTTGTTGAAGAGGCTACCTTTCCTCCATTGATGGTGTCTGGCTCATGACAGAGTGGTTTATTATATCTGTGGTTGCTTGTATATCTTTTAGTCTGTTCCCTGATCCTTGGGTATGTTTCTTTGCAGTGCTATGCTGTTTATATCACAGTAACTTTATAGTATAGTTATAAGTTGGAGATTGTGATACCCTTAACCATGACTTTGTTTCCTGGAATTGCTTTTGCTATCCTATGTCTTTTGTGGTTCAAGATAAAATTTTGGATTTTTTCTCTAATTTTGTGAAATTTACTGTTAGAATTTCAATCAAGATTTCATT
>PVIR01037529.1:0-15076 GCA_004026965.1 Petromus typicus | reverse complement strand
AAGAGGCAAGGCGGGAAGATCACAAGTTCAGACCTAGCCTGAACAATTCTGCAAGATCCTGCGGGTGGGAGAAGAGATCCAGCACAAAGGAGAGACCTAGAGTTCAAGCCCCAGGACCACCAAATGAATGAATGGAGATCCCAGTCCATTTAAAATGTTAGCTTCGGGTATTTCCTTTTACCCTCAGTAATTCTGCCTCTACGTGAATTTGTGTTTATGAAAGAAAAAAAGAGAAGCAGAAAATGATTAAACTGTGAGGTGTCCATTTGGATCGCTTTTCATTGTTCATGCATCTGCTAGCCAGAGACCTAAGAAGCAGCTGGCAGTGGTGCACTCTTGGAGCTCCTGACGTGCTTGTCAAGGTAGAGAGCTGACGGCCCTCCGCCCAGGAGAGGTGACATCTGCTTTAGACTTCATAGTGAACCCTGGCTCTTTATCTTATTTCTGTGCACACTGTAACTTAAAAATACATTGGAAATTTTAGAGATTGATTATAATGTTAAAGCATCAGCATAACGATGTTTTTGATATTTTTTTCTTAATGGGCTACTCACAGATAATGAATAAAATGCCAGTATTAAGTGCCAGTATTATTGACTAGAGAAAATGTTGTCTATTGGCTAATTGTCTATTGTCTATTGTCTGTTATCTATTGGTTCCTGGCTTAATGTTCCTTAATATCATTCCTGCTTTCAGATTTAAGAATTTTTTTTTTTTTTTTTAGGTTTTTTGTTTGAGACAGGGTCTCGCTTTTGTGGTTCAGGCTGGCCCTGAGCTCAACCTCAAACTCACATCACAATCCTCCTGCCTCTGCCTCCCGAGTGCTGGGATGACAGGCGTGAGCCACCACACCGGGCACTGTGGTATGTGGTACTGGTTGCTGCTGGGTGTGGGTCTCCACACCCAGTATTGTTATGTGGTAACCAGGGAATCAAACCCCGGGCCCTTGCGCTTGCAAGACAGGTGCCGGAACCACTGAGCTAACTCCCCGGCCCCAGATTTAAGAATTTTTTAACCTTTGAAAATAAAAATAACTTGAAAAAGCAATGATTGTATATCAGTTTTTAAAATTCTATGTAAGGCAGAGATGGAGTTTGTTGTTGTCAGAGAATCCTCCTATTATGGAACATGGTCTGTGTGAAACAGCCCTATTTTTATTTATGGTAATTACGTGATACTGCCCTGTGTGACCAACTACCTGCCTAGGCTGGGGATGATAACAGTGCCTTTTTTTTTCTCTGCTGGGCATTGACCCTATAGCCTCACATGTGCCAGGCAAAAGGCTCTCCCTTTGAGCTACATCACAGTAGTGCCTGAATTATAGGATTATTTTAAGGATTAAATTCTTTAATAGTACTTTGTAATAGTCCTACTAGTCTTTTATAAAGTTAAGCTAGAAAGTACTCATTTATTCTCTACCATCTGAGAAATGTATATTAACTTTTTTGTGCTTCCTTGTATCGTTGTTAGCAGTATTATAAAGAATTAAGGAGTGGGGATGTAGCTCAGCAGAGAAGTATTTGTTTTAGCATGTATGTGCCCCTGCATTTGATCCCCAGCTTTGTTTTTTCTAAAAGGAAGAAAATTAAATATGAAGATGTTTTAGAAGCAGTAGATTTTATGCTTCATTATATGTAAAATTAAAAACAAACTGTGCCAATGTTAAGAGTTTCTATAAATTTACTATCCTAGTTAGACAGATGTCTTGGTGAACTTTGTTAGTGGTTAAAGACGGTCTAAGACACGGCCACTTTAATTGTGTGTGACCTTGGACAACTGATGTTAATCTCAAGTGAGGTTATTTAATCTCAGTTTTAGCTCACTGGTAAGTAACGAGCAGAAAGAAAAAATTGTGATGCAAATAAAAAAAGGAAACAAAGCTTATATATATGGGCGGGGGTAGAGGAATGGGAAAAAATGATTATCAATTTTAGCTCATTTATTTCTTATAGTTAATGTATTGGCCCAAATACGGTGCTAAAAGGACTAGCAGAACCTCTGGTAGTTAGTAGGATGACTGTCTAAAGAGTCAAAACTCATATCTTCAAATACTATAATTTGAATTGTAATTTCAAGTATTCTAATGGCACTTTTTATCTTTTGTCAAAATCATTTAAAAAGACTTCTGTTTTCATCAGTTCTGTTAATGGTCATGAAGTTCTGAATACTTTTGTTAAAAAGCCAGACTGTCTACATTTGCTCTGGCTTCCCAAAAGACACGCTTTGCAACTTTAAGCAAAGTTTCTTAAACATCTGTGTGACTTAATTTTCTTAGAAATTAAAAGTTGAGTAATATACAGACCTCAAAGTACATAAAAATGGATTTCTGGAAGGAAATGACTTTTATTAGCATTTGTTAGTATTGGTATTAAAACTTGTTAGTATGTTCTAAGAGAAATTTAAAATGTCAAAGCCAATAAAATATTCTTATGAAACTACTCCTAGTTTGAATTATAGGCTAGTGCATGTGATGACCTTTAAAAGACAAATCCAGTTAGTACTTGCATGAGCTGACTACAAACTGGTGAATTTAGCCTTGATGTCACTCTCAGAATTGGTCAGGCATTTACCTTGCATGCACTCCGAGCCCTGTCTTATATGCTAGGTTGTGCACCATAAGCAGGAAACCTTCAGGATTGGATGGAAAGCCAGCTACCCTCTGGAAATGAATAATTGGCATACCATCTGCTTGTGAACACTCTGAAATGGCATGCCTGGCTCATGTGACCCAAGGAAGCTTTCCAGTCACTGTCAGTATAAGTTGTACTATCAAATAATATGTTGAAATTGGTGGATGTATTTTGCATTCCGAACTTCAGAAGGCTATTTATAAACTTAGATGATCTTTTTATTTTGTTTGAAGACTGTATTACCAATCTTTCAATTAGCCGTGTGAAAGAAGTTAACAGTTGTCACTTTGAGTTTATTTTCAATCCTGGTCTGTCCAGGCTGCCATGTCAAGTATTATAGATTGGGTACCTTAAACAATAAATATTTCTCAGTTCTGGAAGCAAAGAAGTCCGAGATCTGGGTGCCAGCCTGAGTGTTTCCTCACATGGGAAGGAGCACCAGCTCTCTTTTGTCTCTTCTGAGGCCTGTAACCCCACCATGATGGCCCCGCCTACTGAAACGGCACAACCTCCCAAAGGCCCCGCCCTCAGCTACCATCTCCCTGGGGGACCAGGATTTCAGTGTGTGTGAAAGACATTCAGTCCATAGCAGTTTCTAAAAGTTCTCATTATTGAGACAGTCTGTCAGTCAGCCATGGAGGCCTTAATGTAAATAGTAATTTTCCTAAACTATTACTGAATGGAAAATACTTCGATTAAAATGTGTTAGCAGCTTGAATAATATATAAGTTTTGATATATTTTTTGCTTCTTCCAAATTAAAAAGCATTTTCTGCAATATAGCATAATCAGACTTTTAGAAACTGGGCTCTGCACCATTATTATGTGCATTTTTCAGTTACCATAGTGAAGCTAAGTACCAGTCATCCAAAAACAGTTTGACTCCCCAAACCTTAACTGTGGATATCTGCATAAGGTATGAAACTTGCTGCTAGATTCTCAATTTGCAGTTCACTACACGTAACAGAGACAGCATGATCAGTGGCCGCTGCTGTCACTTCAGTCTTAGTTACTGACTGCTGCACATCTATTACACAGTTCACAGATAGCAGAGTATGCATTTGTGTGGCCTCTTTGTCTCCCAGTGATAAACTCATGTGCTGTTTTACAAAAGTGGGTAATTCAAAGAGGGATTTGGGGCAGAAAGATACCAGTGCACCGGAGAAACAAAAAATGACAGTGTGGTGGCAGCAAGTGAAATCCAAAATGAGGTGATCTACACATAGCCCTTTGCAAGAACTTACAAGCCTTCGCCATTCAGGAGGCTCTAAGGTGAAGCCAGAGGAATTTAGTGAAGGAAAACATGTTGACCTAAGTGAGGAAGGTGGGGTGACAGAAAGGATGAAGATGTCCCAGAAGAAGTGACACCAGCAAGAAACTCTGCCATATCAAAGGAGCTCTTGGAAATTGTGACATTCAGAATGCAGAGAATAAAGTGTTGGCATTTGATCCAAACTGAGAACGGAGTATAACAGTTTGCCAAGGCATAAAAGATGCTTGTTGCCCATGAATTACATGAGGAGAAAAGCATTTAAACTACTCCTGAAAAGCTTTTCCCAGAAACGCAACACTGACAGTGTTATAAATTAGTTCACTAAATGTTTGCTTTACTGTTTTTTCCATATCCACATCTATAACTAATTTTAAGGTTTTTAGTGTTTGACTAAAGCTTGTCATGGAACAATTACAGTTTTTCAATTGATTATTAAGATTACATATTGCCTTTCTGTGGGCAAATATTTTTTATTGGTTTCATTCTCTCTGCCAGATTTGGGCTCTGTCTTTGAGATACATAATAAATAAAACTGATGCCTCTAAATCTTAGTGAGGAGGTTACATAAAATAAGCTGTAACAAAACTTGATATACTTTCTTTTTGGTACCAGGAATCAAACTCAGGCGGGCACAGTGCCACTGAGCTAAATTCCTAGCCCCAGCATGTTGTACCTTTAATGGTACTAGAGTATACTTAGATGCAAAAATTGAGGGAATATTCAGGCTGGTTTGGGAGTAATCTTTTGTCAGTTTTGTAACCCTGGAGGAGACCCAAAACACAAGATTGTTCCACAGAGAGGCCAGAGCACGAGCTGCATCTCAGGGGTTGGGGTGACAAGAGCCTCTTGGACACTGGCAGTGTAGGGGACAGATGGTTAAGATGTGTGTGACTCATAGACACAACAGAGGGGCTTGGAAAAGTTTCTTGATTAGAGAAGAAAATGATTAAATTTGCATTTTGGAGGTAACTAAAGTAGTATTTTAAAAAATGGATTCTGGTAACCTGAGCTAGAGGTATTGAAGTGAACTAAATCAGTGTAAGAG
This sequence comes from Petromus typicus, assembly GCA_004026965.1. Taxonomy (NCBI): domain Eukaryota; kingdom Metazoa; phylum Chordata; class Mammalia; order Rodentia; family Petromuridae; genus Petromus; species Petromus typicus. The sequence goes on along the minus strand of PVIR01037529.1, from coordinate 10,129 downwards.
GGGAGACAAATTACCAGCTGCTTAAGAGGCAGACTGTAGAAGTTCAATAGAAAGAAAAACTGAGGAAGATGTAAAATATAACTCGGAGAAATATGTTCAGTGCCAGAGAAAGAAAGGCTGGAATAACATAATTACTGTTTTATTCCCCTGGTATAATCTTCCCACAATTTGCTGGGTGGGGTAGAGATGGGGTGGGGAGTGTAAGATACTTAATTCATGACCAGTGGCTTTTTCCCTTTTCTTTCCCTTCAAGTTAATAACTCCATGCATGAGATCAAGATTATACAGAGTTCAGAAGTACATTAGATGAAATAGAATTGTTTTTTAAAGTTTTATTTTCCTGTTTTTCATTGCTATGGAAAATCAAGAGGGTTCTTATTTCTGGCACACTAATAAAAGCACATTATAAAAATTTCAGTTAAGTCTTGTAGATTGCACTGTTGAGAGTTCTGGAATAGTAGTTCTGGAAAGGAGGGTTGTCCCTCTCATATAAGATTAATTTTGGAATATACCTCGGGTCTTGTTTCTAGACTTAACAGTTACTAATAAACAGTCTTAAGGAAGAAAGGAATGGTTTAGAAGGTGTTTCAGTTATTGTTAGATAGTAGAGCATATACTCATTTATATTAATATATATTTCTAATACAAAACAAAATGCTTACACTAAGCCAGGCACAGTAGTGTGTGCCTGTAGTCCCAGCTACTTGGGAGGCCAACGCAGGAGGATCACTTGAGATCAGGAGTTCAAGGCTAGCTTAGGCAGTGTAGTGAAACTCAGTCTCAAAGAAAAAAAAAAAGTGGTCACATTAATTTTTTTTCTAAATTATTTCTTTGCATCAATAACTGCTTGGATTCTCCAGTTTTAAAGGTAATATAATTTTGCATATTAGTACTTGCATTCATTGAGTTTTATGGTCTGTAGTTGCCATTAATAAAACAGTTAAAGAGACTATGTAATAAAGATGCCCATTCACATTTTCTGTATAGGGAATAAAGTGATGAGAGTTGTGTACAGATACCTAGTTCCAAGTAGGACTTTCTAAGATTAGCCCCTCCCTCAGTTCAATGACAATTTCTATGATCTGTCTGGTCTTTAATTTTCAGATGTAACACCCTATTGTTCTTAAGAGTATATTTTACATTGCTTATTTCTTGGTGATGGACTTACTAATAAGTTGACATTCCAGTGTATGGAAAGTATGGACACAGAACTAAAGTGATTTGGGTGACCGCTTCTCTTAGCTCTTGCAGGTCCCCCCTGCCCCCCATGGCTCTACCCAGCATAGCAATTTCTGATGGTGTAGTTTTTCTGGGACTGGAAGCAGAGCCAGGTGAACATAAATGTAGTCAGGACCCGTTTTTTCCATGCTATCCATGACTGTTCAGTTGATGTACTGATAATTCCCATCCCAGCTCTGTCATTGAGGAACCATGGGCCTCCGGCAGGTCACTGACCTTCACTGGACCCTGTTTCCTTAACTAAGGAAAGAATTTAGTTTAGACTTATTTCTAAGGACCTTTTCAGTTCCTAATTTACATGAGTCTCAGGATCCCTATGATGCAGAAGAAAACCACAAACTAAGGAAGCCGCAGTAGTAGTGGATGATGTCAGACTTACAGATGCTTTGTTGGGCCTCCTCCTGGAACTTTACACCCTGCTACAGCCCCTACCCGTATAACCTGCAGGAGTCCACTCTCCTGTGTCAGCTCGCTTGACTGTGAGGCAGGTGCCAGATTCAGCGATACAATCCTGACGTGAAACCTAGTATTTCCGGGTTTTATTTAATAATCTCTGTACCTCCCTGAAGATATCCAGTCTGTCTTCTTTCTTATTCCTAAGTACCTCTTTCCTATTGGAAAGATACTGTGAAGAATAATAGTCTTTTGTCCTCTAATTCAACTTGCTTCCCTTCCATATAACTTTATCTTGATAGTGGAGTGTTAAAGAGTGTCATCTCTGAAGTCTTGGTGATCTAGATTCATATCCTAACTCCTAAATACTAGCTTTATGACCTTTGGCCAACTTTTATAATTTCTTTGTCCTTTTTCTCATTATAGAACAGGGATTATAATAGTATTTACTTTGGCATTTTTGTGAGAATTAAGTGGAAACATGTCAAGTGCATAGTACATTGTTTCCTAAGTTACTTTTTTTCTCATCACTGCAATAAAGTACCTGACACCCAAAGTTAAAGAAGGAAAGGTTAATTTGCTCACAGGTGTTAGAAGCTTTAGCCCTTTGTTGGCTGGCTCCAAGGTAGGGTGGCATGGCAAAGGGACATCCCAGGAAGAAACAATTCATGGAGGGCAGAAGGCAGCAAAGTAATGAAAAGGCAAAGCAGCAAGCAACTTTCTGGTGTGTCTTGTCCAGGCTACCTGCCCTTATACTCATCCTTAATCCTAGCATCACACCATGAGTCTGTCCCAGCATCACATACTAGATCCCACCAGCATACCCCCAAGATCCAGCTACCTCTAAAAGCCCCACTGATGACCACATGAAGCTTTGGAAGAACATCTAGATAGAAGCCATAACAATAGCCAACAATAAATTTTAATGCTATTGTCATTTTCATTTAACTTATTTAATCAAGCTGGAAACTTTGTAGTTCCCTCTTCATTTTCTGTCACTCTAATAAATATAACTAAGAACTGTGTTTCTTAGCTGTGAACTTCCATTTAGCTTATCTCTTTCAGCTTCTGCTTTACATCAGGCCCTGCTTCCCAGAGTGTTATGGTCAGATTCCGACTCTAATTGGCTCTCTGCACTCTCATCAGGAATATTCATAAGGCAATAGCATCGAGAACCTCCACTATGTGTAGGATAGTATTCTCAGCACATGTTTGAGTTCCCTCATCTCAAGACCTAAGGAAAATCCCACTTCATCTTTTGAGCCTAATTTTTCATGTTAAAAATTTGTTGCCCCTGTGACATTTTGTTCTCTACTTTTAGCTCATTGTACTTATCTTTTTTCCCTTGGGTTTTACATGCTTCTAGGTTGGGAATTTCTTACCAATTTTCTAGTCCATGGCCTCATTAATACTTGAAATATAATAGAGATTTGGAAAATGTTTGAGTTCATTTATTGGTTGGGTGTTTAGAGCAACATCTGTCATCTAATTTGCCTTTTGCCCTTTTTGAAAGTCTGAATGACTAAACAGACAAAGACAAGAGGGTATATCTTAAATCGAGGGGAGAACGGAAAGCCTCATAATTGTCAGTTCCATAATAAAAGGATGAATTTGGAGGAGAGAAATCTAAGGAGTTTGAATAAGAAGTTCTTATAAACAGAAGATTATTTGATGGGTTGCTGGGATTAAAATATAATATCCTATACAGTATTTTAATATATACTAGGGATAAAATCAGGTCATTTTAAAACCACACATAAGGATTAATTTTATTTGTAGATCCTGTATTTATATATGATTGGCAGTATAATTTCACTAGAAGGATTAAAAGACTTGAAAATTTGTTTTGGGTATAGAAGAGGAGAGAACACAAGCTAAAACTGTTTCGTTGTCATTTGAAGAGGAAGGAAACTGTGGCCTAAGTAACAAATGGTGGCTGGAAGGAAGAAGTCATCAGTCAATTCCTGGCCTTTGTGGATGGTGACTAGGGAGTCACCAGGCACTGTGTGTTCTGTAGGTGGTGGCCAGAAGCCCGTGTCTCTCTCCCAGCTTAACAACATTTCCCTTTATTGCCTTCCAGCCTACAGATACCCCCGCTGGGGCTTCCCTAGTGCCTCAGGTTAAAACGTTGCATTTTCTACAAAAACCCTTGAATTGTATACTTTTGCTAGTAACAGACTTGGGGTTGTTTTGGTTGAGTAATTTAGAGCCTGACTTAGAACCTAATTACTATTCATAAGGTAGCTTTTAGGCAAATCTGAATTCTGAGTCTTAACCTGTCAAGTTCGGAACATAATCATTTTGTACAATAGGTACCATTTTGAGCAAAGAAATTAATCCTTGGGGCTGGGGACATGGCTCTGTGGTTCCAGCGTCGGCCCGGCAAGCACAAGGTCCTGAGTTCATCTCTAGTAACCACATACTACAATGCCGGACATGGTGATTCACACCTGTAAGTCCAGCACTCGAGAGGCAAGAGGATTGCTGTGAGTTCCAGGCTTGGTTCAGGAAAAAAGAAATGAATCCTTTTTAGAAGATATGAGGAGGATTGAGTTGTTTGCCACATGTAGGAAATCTGTCACTCTTCGAGGTTAATACAGAGGAATATTTTATTCTAAAGTTGAAAATCAATTTTTTTTGTGTGTGACAAGGTCTCACTTTTGTAGTTCAGGCTGGCCCTGAGCTCACTAGGTAGCCCAGGCAGGCCTCGAACTCACAGCAGTCCTCCTGCCTCTGCCTTCAGAGTGCTGAGATTACAGGCATGAGCCATCACACCCAGCATTAAGGTTACCAGGAATCAAACTTGGGACCTATCACTTGCCCTGAAAATGAATATTTTAAAGATACAAATAAATCATTTTTCCAGTTTAAAAATATATTTACTAGACTTAATGTTTTTGTAGAATGGAGGAGGCCTGGGCCAGGTGGAACAAAGGTCAGGATAAAGGTCTCAGCAACAGATGAGACCTATAATGCCATGCCAATGGGTCTGGTGTCTCCGAGCCGAGAAAGAGGAGCTCGGGGAGTCCCGTAGCTGCTGCATTGCCCAGACACTGGTTCAGAAGGAAAGTCGGTAATATGGAGGTGACTTTGAAACAAACAGGTGGTTAATTAATGAAAACAAAGATGATGCCAGCATGATAGAGACAGCCATCATGGATCAGGAGTTTTGGCCCCATTAGCATTGCTAATAGCACCGAAAATAAAACTCAGCAGTTGTTACTCAGATCTCCCGACTCATCTGTCAGTGGTCTCAGGAAAGAAGAGCTTGCAGCAAAGAATAATGCTATTCAGTTATCAACAGGAGAGTCATTGGCTTATGTCTCTCAACCACCACCAACCCTAGGACTCGTCCACACTGCTGCCAACTCAGGTAAAAGTACAAGAAATAGGAAATCTCATCTTTGGGCACAGTCTGCCAAAACACCTCTGGTGACCTCAACATACTGTCTTTCCCTGCACAGAAAGGACTCCAGAAATGGCTAAAGAAAGACAAGCTTAAGATACAGGAAGGAAAACAGAAAATAGAAGAGGAAGAAAAAAAAGAATTACATGGTACTTAAAGCATGGCTGCCAAGAGCAGGTGGTAGAAATGAGAGTTCAGCGAGGTAAGCAAATCGAAGAGATGATTGATAGACAGGAATGCAGATCCACAAGACACTCAAGAAAAAAGCATGAGGAGGGCCGGGGATTTAGCTCAATGGTTCCGGCGCCTGTCTTGCAAGCGCAAGAACCCAGGTTCGATCCCCGGTAACCACATACCTATACTGGGTGTGGAGACTCGCGCCCAGCAGCAACCAGTACCACATACCACAGTGCTGGGCGTGGCGGCTCACGCCTGTAATCCCAGCACTCGGGAGGCAGAGGCAGGAGGATTGCTGTGATGAGTTTGAGGCTGAGTTTAGGGCCAGCCTAAACTCCAAAGCGAGACCCTGTCTCAAAAAACCTAAAAAAAAGAAAAAGCATGAGGAGCACATGAAGGAAAGTAAGACAGAACTAAGGGAGCATGAGGAATGCTTTCTCAAGGGAACAGAAGGCTATAAAAGGGCTTCAAACAAGGGCCTAGACGGAAACAGAAAAAAATGACAGCACCAAGCTGTCAAACTAGACAGCTCTAGCTAAAAGTAAGGGGTTCTAAATTGACCAGCTGTGCAGTTTGTCAGGAGCCAAATTTTTTGTTTTACTGATCTTCATAACCGAAAAGTGTCTATCAGATACTTAATAGCTGCAGTAATCAAGATTTTGGATATTTTGTGTAGCGCTCCTGTTTTGGTAATACTCTAAATTATGAAAATGGTATTTATCTTTTGGTGATACTAATTTAAAAAAAAAAACTAACAAACTCAGTTTGAGGGGAAAAGAATAGTGAGGGACTCTTTAACATTTTCAGAATGAGAGCTTCTGCCTTTATCAAATGTTTGCTGTATGCCACCCACTGGGCTAGGTACTAAGAATACAGTAGTGAACAAAATAGACCTGACTGCTGTCTTCTCAGGTGGGTTTGTTATTTGTTAGGGAAGAAAGACATCCCTTATCCCAAGCAGCAAATGAAGGGAATATAGATTTTGGCAGATGGTGTCCCATTGCGCTGCATGCTGGTAATGGAAGGTCATTGGCTGTTAGAGGGTCATCTTTGATAGATGCTGCGGTGTTATCAGTGTCCCCGAGAGGCCTGTGTGTTGAAGTGTGGTCCCCAGCCTGTAAGCTGTTGAGAAACCGTTAGGTTAGGCCTAGGGAAGAGATGGGATGCCTCATAAAAGGGGAAAATGGGCGCCACCTGGTCCTCCTCTCTCTTTTCTTTCTGGCACCTCCATTGTGATCCACTGGGCTCCACGGCCCCAGTGGCAGTGGGCAGTGGGTCAAGTGACAGTGACCTGAAATCTGGAAACTGAGCCAAAATAAACCTTCTTGTAAGTCCAGTGTCTCACATATTTTGTCATAGTCACGGAAAGCTAGCCAGAACAAAAAGCTGAGTCATTAAGGCTTTTCATGATGAAATTTAAGGAAATGCCCAAAAGATGAGAAGGTATTGGGTACTGAAGAAAAGGAGTAGCATATGCAATGGTACTGAAGCAGAAATGACTTTTATTAGAACTAAAAAGAAGCCAGTTGGTTGGAGCAGGAAGTGAAGTAGCAGCACAGGATAAAGCTGGCCTGGGCGGACCATGGTAATGGAGCTTTGTAGAGTAAGGCATTTGGATTTCAGATGCAGTGGGAAGCTGCTGAAAGGGATGTTCAGCAGGAGAATGACACGAAGTGTGAATAGATTGCTCTGTGTTGTGGGCAGTGCTGAATGGAAACAAAACCATTCAGACTGTCTGTCAGTCAGAGAGGAGATGCTGGGGGTCCAAGATAGCATGGTACTAGGAAGGACTTTTGGAACAATTGGCAGGGCCTATTGATAAATGAGAGGAGGAACCTGGGTGGAGAGGTGCATGCTTGCAGTCCTAGCACTCTGAGAGGCTGAGACAAGAGGAGGCCAAGTTCAAGCTTAGCATGGGTAATTTAGCAGCATAGTAAGACTGTCTCAAAAAATTGTTTTAAATGGCTGGGGATATAGTTAGTTAAGTATGAAGGCTTGAAGGTAGATTTCTGTTACTGGAAAAAAAAAAAAGGAAAATCCATGACTTCTAGATTCCTGGCTGAAGTAGCTGGATTGCTGATTTTTGCTATTTCATTAGAGGTGAGGGAAAAATATGTTTAAGTTTTAGATTCACTGAGTTAGGTAGCTAGCTGACACAGAGCATAGCTCAGCACCACAAGCAAACCAACAAAGTTGTGCAATATCTGTGAGGCATCTAGGTGAAAATGGGAGAGAGACAGTAGGTGTGAAAGCTGGTGCTCTAAGCAGAATGTCAGGCTGGACACAGAACTTAGGAAAGTAGCTGTGTTGGATTTGTTTAAAGCAGGAGGAGTGGGTAAGGTATCTAGAGAGCCAGTCTAAGGAAAGAAGTACCTGGTTCCTAGAAGCTGGGAAGGGCCGCACAGCAAAGATTAGTTTTGTCCAGGTGGGTACTTTCTCATCAGAACAAAAAGACAGGATGCCTATATAAATATAGATTAAAGGTTTGAATGTTTGGTTAGCAGAAGGCAAAATGGTTCAGGTCTGTTGACTTCAGTTGGGTGGTTGTCTGCAGAGAAAGATTCTCAGAACTTTGAAGAGTGTTGATTGGTTTGAAATACAGTTGGACAGAAGAAACCTAGACTAGCTGGTTGTGTGTTGAACTGTTGGCTGTAAATAATTATTTTCATATGCCTAGTTGTGAAATAAAATCTAAATTTTCTCAGATGAGTAACTAGGTGGTATAGATAAATGGCATGAGGAATATTCTGGAAGTCTTACTGTGGGTGACAGATCACTGGCCTTTGAAATTACCTGGTCTGCTCAGTTTGCATGACTTGCTTGCTTTATTCCCAAAGCTTACTATACAAAAATTACTTTTTCAACTCCAGTTACTGAATGTAAGAAATAATTTTATTGACTTTTTATTAATTTTTTCTAGACATTCTAAGCAATTAAAATGTTTTAACAATGAAAAATATAATTTTAGACCATATTGAAATCATTAAGTAGGAATCTGGTGTTCTTATTGGGTAAAGACTAAGTAGGTTGTTTTTAATAGTGTTTCCTTTCTTCTGTGCTCATTATTTTTTCCAGGATAATCTAGTTAAATTGTGTAAGGGCATATTTTCTCTGTAAGACAAAAGTTCTGAAAAACTTGATTTCTTTTGTGACTCATGGCGTGGGGGAATGCTGTGATACCCAGAGGTATTGTGTAGAATAAGCAATGTTTGTGCTCAGCCTCCAGTGATAAAACCCTAAGCCTTCTGTTCCTTAGAATACACAGATGGTATCTTTGTAAATATACAGCCACTTCCTAAAGGTGCAGAGCATTCCTTTGTTGTCAAAGGAGATTTTTATTGATTTCATTAATATTTTAGCAGTTTGCAGTTTTAACGATAGGAATTTCAGTGTCTGTCAAATATTGCTGTGAACAACAGAGAACTAGTGTTATTGAATCTGTTAAATGAGGAGGGACACAGGAATAATTCCTCCCAGAATCCTGTCAGAATAGTAAAAAATAGATTTTTCAAAAAATTTTTTTTTACGTGAGGAATCTTTGCCAGATATATTAAACTATAATTTCAGTAGCTCTTGACTACTTAAGTATTACTAAACAGGCTAAATTTGCAAATTAACTATGAAATCTCTTCTTTCCCCCAACCCAAAATGAACAATGACTTCGTAATAGTACTTTCTACTCCTTAGTCTAAGAAAGGTTCTATTTATGGTAGATTGCTTCTGAAAATCTAAAATTAAAAAAATGTGTTAAAACACAGTGTATTCAAGAAAGTTATACTCCCCTGTACTTGGAAGACCAGGGAAAATCAGAGACATTAGAGACACAGCCCCACAGTGTTTTCGCAGTGTGGCCTCTCCTTGAGAGCTTTGCTGATGTTGACGATAGAGTCTACCCAGGTGCTACTGGCCAGCTCCTCCACAGAAGGTGATGGTTGCGTCTGTGTCTGCGTGTGTTTCACATTTGGTTGTCCAGTGTTATGTTTGAAACACCTAGCCTCCCATTTCATACAAAGCAAAAATGTATATTTAGAAAATGGTCCAGGGCCAGCACTAGTATATGAAGGAAGCAACATGTATGGAAAATTATCCCAAAGTTTTCAGTTATGCACACGTGGGGAATTTTGATAGCTGTTCCTTTAGGGAGCCTGATACCACACAAGAAAAATAAACTATGGCATTACTGATCCAGTAGCATTTTTGTTTGCATGCCATTATCTATTTATTATTACCTATAGACATGTTTTTCTTTGAAAGTCATCATAATATTTTTATGCTTCTTCTCAGTCTTTAATTAGAGGACTACATAAGATGATACTGGCATCTAAAATCTTTTCTGTACATAGTGTGTTATGCAGGTTACAGTCACTTAATATGTTGAGATTTAACTTGCCACTGTAGAGAAAAGCTGGGCTACAGTGTACTAGACTGTTGAATACTTTAAAGAGCAATTACACAAAGAGACTGCTCTAAACACATGTTCTCCATGCACAGTTTGCATAGTGAAGTGCTTTTTGACATATTATTGGCTTTTCTAGGATGTTGCTTCTCCATCAGTGTATTATTATTTTGCTCAGGATTTTGCTCAGTATATGAAATTTATTTTTGCTGCTAATAATTAGAATGGATACATTCTTGTAATGTCCTAAATAGAGGCATTGGTTGTACTCAATGTGCGATACTGTTAAATATATGATGAGCTTTATAAAGTCATTCCATTCACTGATAAAATAATATTGCAATAGCTTTCCTTTCTTGAAACAGAAGTAAAATACTGTTGGGGCCTGTTCTCCCTTTTCTGCTCATATATTTCCTATTATAGCAAAATATCCAGGAAAAATTTTCTATATTCTGCATTTCTACTTTGTCACTACTTAGCCACTGTAATTCAAGCATTCATCATTTCTCATCTCACTT
>PVIR01037528.1:0-15055 GCA_004026965.1 Petromus typicus | reverse complement strand
TTCCCATTCAGACCCATTCTAATCTTCAGCTCTAACTTTAAAAGTAAATATAATCATATGATGCAAAATTCAGAAGACAAAACGAAAATGGTTTAGAGTGAAAGTGAGGCTCCTTTCTGTCTTGTCCCTTTTCCAAATGGTTTCCTTGCCAGAGGTGACCTCTATTACCAGCAAAGTCTGTGCATTTGTCAACATACATGTAAATTGTGTTTTGGGAGCATAATAGCAGCAACTAAATGCACACTTTTGCCCCTTGTTTTTCCTCTTTGAATTTCCATACCAATGTTAGCGAACTGCTCATTCTCTTTAAACAGCTGCATGCATTGTGTTCTATTGTGACTCTAATTTGTTTCTGGGTTTTCTCTTTACTTGGTTGAACTGTGCACCTCCGTAATTTCTCCCATTTGTTTTCTTTCTTTTGAAAATGGAGCTAATCCCATTGCATTCTGAGCTCCTTCATACAGTAAAGAAAATATCCCTTGACTCACAGAAGAGTGGCGGAGTCTTCTTTCACATAAATATCTACAAAAGACAAGATGAATTCTCAAATGCAGCATAGCATCCTGGCTAGAAAGGCAGGTTGTCCAATATCAACTCTGGATGGACTGTGACATAGCTAAGTGGACTTGGACAAGCTATTCAAACTCAGCAGTTTTCTGCAAATGTAAAATGGAACTAATCATAGAACCTGTACAGATAGGGTGTCTGAGTAGATGAAGGAACATGTTAGGCAAAGGCTCTTGGACGAGAGGTGAGTCAACGCGCACCTTTCTTGTTTCATTGTTGTTGTTGTCTTCTCCATTTTTTTACGAGATAGAGATCACCTGAGATTTCTCAGATAGCTCTCTGAAACACAAACACAAGTGCAAGGAAAACTCACTCTCATCTCGCACTTTTGTCTCTTGAACCTTATCTAACTTCCTGTGTTCTGGGGCATGACCATGTGTCTGTCTGTGTTTGCTGATAAAGGTGCCAGTCCCTGCTTGCCCTCAGGGCTCTGCTTGTGAGCTCATCTGCAGGTTTGTTTTGGACTCGCTGCTGACTTTGATCTGTGTTAAGAGACACAGCTGGGCTGTTGAGCGTGGTACCTGGGGAGTGTGCTCTGACTCGCATCAATCTTCACACAAAATCCCCCTGTGCCAGTAAATTTTATAGGTCAATTGACTGGGCCACAGGGTGTCCTAATATCTGGGTAGGCACTACTTCTGAGCGTCATTTCCAGAGGGATTAACATTTGAATCTGGACTGAGCGAAGAAGATTGCTTTATCTAATCGATTGAGGGGCTGAATGACACAAATGGTGGAAGAAGGGAGAATTCCATTCTGCAAATGGCTTGAGTTGGACTTTGTCATCTTCTGCTCTCAGACTCAGACATAAACCACAAGTCCTCTGGTTCCTCGTCTTTTGGACGTAGACTGAACCTAGACCAGGACTAGCTCCCCTGGGTCTCCAACTTGCACAGGACAGATGGTGGGACCATATGAATGAGCTAGTTCCTTGTACTACACACACACACACAAGCACACATGCACATGCACACACAGTATTGGATCTATTGGATCTCTGGAGCACCCCAGTGCACTCCGCACCCTAAGCCTGGGCCATCTGCTTACATGTAGCTGACAAGTAGACACAGGTTAAGGAGTCTCTGGAAGCCCTGGGACTAACCCAAAGCTGATGTAAATGCTATTAAGGGCTTTAGATTTCACTGTACCTGGAGGTCTGGCAAGCAGCAAGACAAATTTCTGGCTCTGAAGTTCAGGTTAGTCCCAAGAGACCCTCATAGGCAGATGTAACCCAGTCAGCGTGGTCACCCAGAAGGGTCCACCTGGACCTGCCGAAGCATGAATCAACAGCACCACAGGCAGCTGTACTGCAACTTCTGTCGTGGACAGACAGCTTAAAACCTCAGTGGTAATCTAAATAGCTTAAGATACACTTAATTCACATTTAACAAGACAGTTAAATTTAACAAGATGCTGTTAAATACCAATGATTGTTTAATACGGATATATTGAAGTTCTCCTGTGTAGAAGATGCACATTAGTATTAATTAGTGCTACATTATTTTAATCAGCATTTAAATTTCAATATTCCATATCAAATTGGGATGTACAATGTGTGGAATCTAAGGTAAACATTTATATACAGTCTGAAAGTCCTCCTCCACCAAAGGACAATAAAAGTTCATGTATATAATAAGTGGACTTGGACAATGTCCTGAGCACTTTTTCAAGTACTTTGAAAATATTATAAATATCCCTCACCATAAAACCAAAGAGTATGTATGTTTGGTTTCCATTTCATATATAAGGACATGAGCCATGGAGCTGGCCTGTCCCTCCAAGGTCCCACAGGTAGAAGTGATAGAACCAGGTGTAAATGCAATCACACTGATTCTGGAGCCTACAAACTCCCAAGTGATTGCATACTTTGCAAATGTTTGGTCTTCACATTCTAATCTGCTACTGAAGGACATGGGACTTTGTGTCAATGTGACCCTGGGTTAGAGTGCCGGCCTGCACCGCTGTATGACTATGGGCTCCTTAGCTATTTCATCTTCTGGAAAATGTCAGTACATTAATTGTTTCCAGAAAGTGCAACAGGCACCAAAAGTGGCCAGTATCTTCAAACTGTTTTGACTAGAAAGGGTAGCAGGTCATAAAGGAGACCATGTTAGCTCATGAGAGCCAACAATCTGCAGCTGTCATAGAAAGTAACAAGTGACATGTGCTAGGATGCAACTGTCACATCAAAATGTGGCAAGTACCAAACTTGATGAATTTCAAATCACCAAGGCATGACTGTTCTAATGTATACTCACATGGTAAGATAAGGTTTGCTCAATGCCCTGCTCAGGGACAAGTACCAACTAGAAATTCACATCCACTCATAGGACAAATATTTATACATGAGACTATGAACTGGATTTTTCCCAAGACAGAGGGTGTTCCTTGAAGTGAACGGTGAGGACAAGTAATGCTCATCCATTATAGGAGTAATTTGACCAAACATATCTGTTTATTTCTATACTGGTGCAGTTTAGGACCCTGGCATTGTGAAATTTTTTATTTTATTTTGCAAATTTAAGTCTTTGAACTCAAGAGACCATCATGGTAGAGCAGAGTGGGGCAAGGGCTGGTGTCAGTGTTTTCTCTTCCTGCCTCCCTATGAATCTTCTGGGACTGCTTTGAAGGAACTCGTTGTTAACTTCTAGCATAGTCTCTAGAAGTAAGAAATACAAAATACTGAATTAAGTCAAAGAGATGTTCAATAAATTTCTGATAAGTGAATAAAACACAGGTCATCCAAATAAATTCTGGAATTTTCATAGTAGCTCTCACATTATCCATAAAATTTTTCTTTTATATTACTAGATTTATTACTAGATAGATAGAGCTCAGGGGTTAGAGTATTAGGTTTAAGTTATTCCACCACACACAAGCTGTGAGATCTTGAGAAAGTAATCTTTTCCTATGATTCAGTTTATTTCTGAACAATGAGTTATGGTGAGAATTAAATCAGACACTGAGTACAGCACTGAGTATAGTTTTGGATCCACCATCATCTCCATGGCCATGTTGATGGAGGTGGTGGTCAGTGACAGGTGAGGGTGTGATTATTTAATCCATGTAGCGTAATCCAGTTGGTCATAGCATCCTCCTCCTAGGATACATGAAAAAAATTGAGGTTTGGAGGCCTACAGCAGCTAATACAACCCAGGACATCTGATTACATGCGCAGCATGCAGGGCAGGCCAACAGAAAGTTTTAGAATAGGAGTGGATCACAGAGAAGCCACGAAGGAAAAGACTGTTCAGGGAGCACGTGAAGGGAGTGAAGTCAGCTCAGAATAACTCTTTGCTTGTAAGCAATCAGCTGAACACGACATATGTTGACCATGAGTTGTTCCCCTCCTGCTTTTTTCTGGAATGTCGTTGGAAGCTGTAGAGTTGTAGAATTGAAAAACAAACTGATTCCTCTCCCTGGAGTTCAGCAAGGGGAAAAATGAGAAGCCAAACAAAGCAACCTCCCTGAGCCCTCTTGAAGTCTTTGGATCCTCTATAGCAGTGACTCCCAAATATGAAAGCAAACTGTCCCCTTTCAGCAGTCAGGAGGCCGCTGCAATTAGCAACCAACAAGAGGCCAGAGAAAAGGGAAGAACTAAAGAGCCTTGAGCAGTAGGCACCAGGATCTTCATGTGAACTTAGCAGACTCCTCTGCCCTGTTCTGGGTTTCTCAAGCTCAGGATATTAATGTTTTTGCTGTGAGGATGCTATTCTGTGCATTTACTGCAGGGTATTTAGCAATCTGTCTGGCTTTGTCCCCTTTAGTTACTAACAGACTTTCCCTGGAGATGACAATGATAAATGTCTCTAAACTTTGCCAAATGTCCTCTAAGGAATAAATTGCTCCTGGTTTAAAACCACTGGGGTAGGTTGACTTGAAAACAGACCATAGCTATGGATTAGTCACAGTCCTGGATTTTATTTAGGGCAAAGCCTAGATTTTTATGACTGGAAACTTCCCAAAGGAAGAGCCCCATGTGATAAGACTGGATATGTTTGTTCTGCCTTTGCAAACTGGGGTGAGTCAGGAAGTACTTGGCTCATCCCTTTTCCTAGAGTAGAAGGAGACAATCAGGAAGCGCTCATCTAAATTTGTTGTAGGGCTTGTACTGCTCATCCAGATTTTGAGCACATTGTTTCTCAGCATCTAATATGAGGTAATACAAACTATGGCCAGGGAGGTAAGCTAAAGGATAAAGGGTTTTAACTATCATCTCTTAGAGGTAGCTGGAAGACCTCTGCTGATGAGAGGAGACTCTACCACACTGATTTATATTTATCTTGGCCAAGTGGGACCACAGTCCAATATTTATCATGCTTATCCTTGGAAAATCTGTGCTATACATTATGCCAGATAAGTAGAAGGAGCTAAGACTAAAAAGGTATTAATCCAAACTCCAAATCTTCTGATCTGTTTGAAAGGACCATGGGGACTGCACATCTGCTGACTACAATTAAGACCTGACCTCAAAATTCAGATTTGGAGTCTAGATGGTTAACACTTTGTACTACATACATTCCCAGGAGTCAGTCTTGGTGGTTAGGTTCTTCCCAGGCATTGCTCTGAAGTAGGACTTTTGTCTACCTTTCTTGGGCCAGTGGATGGGAAGTATAGATTCAGGAGAACAAAATGATCCATTATTCAGTGTATTTATTGAGCACTAGCAGGTGCAGGATGGTGTTACTCTGTATAGGAGATAATGAACAAAACCCACCCAGTCATCCCCTCGTGGAGTTTATTATCTAAGGGGGAAGATTGGCTTAGACAGAAATCTCAGAACAATATGATTTTCATTTATAATAAGAGCTGCAATGAAAATCTCAGACATCTCCTTGTGCTTTAGCCAGTTCACAGCCTGTAGCTGGTGAGTGCGAGTACTCTAACCAGAGACTAAAAGTGCTCATAACAAGGGCCTATGAGATATAAACACAAATAGAGAGAGTGCAGGTTTTAGGAAGGCAAAGTGGAGTTGGAAGTTAGAGAGAGGAGCAGTGTCCACATTGCTAGAGGAAAAGAAGCAATGTTGTAGTCCCTAATCAATGTTGCATCTTTGTGACCTCCATGGATAGAGAATCGGTGTTCACAAAAGGACACTGGCATCTGGGGTTCTGACGGCCACTGGGCCACAGAAACTGAGGTCAGGGTTGTACAATTTAAACACCCCAAGAACTTCTGCAAGAAATTCTAGGAATTTCTGGGGACTGACAAATACTCCACAGTATGTAAATGGGACCAAGGTCCAGGAAATTTGGCATTACAGATCTATTATAAGAATCAAAGAATTAAAGGAGGAGGAGGGAAGTGTGGAGAAGGGAAAAGGGAGACAAGGAGATGCAGGGAGAGAAGAAAAAGCAAAAGCAGCAGAAGCCCAGGCAGTGAGGGCTCTGTAGGACTCCAGAAGAGAAACAAGTTTCCTGGAAGACAGGAGCTTTGAATCAAGGATGTTTTAGAAGTGTTTCTTCAACTGATTGCCTCTTCGAAGTGATGGCCAGGAAGTACTGTACCTGCACACTGTGTGAAACTGAGAATAAAAGAGGAATACTCTCTCTCCTGAAAAGAAAACAATTACTAGTTAGGACTATTAGGCAAGACACAGTTTCTACTCTGGAAAAACTATAATTTATCAGTCTAAAAATATTTACTCAGCATGTGCTTTGTGCAAACAGTGTAGTAAAGTGATAGTAGAATACCAGCAACACCTAGCATTAATGGGTCAAATTAGGCTCTACCGCATGTTATCTATTTGAAAAAGAGAAGTTTCTAAACCTCTCTCCTTTTCAGTATTCTCATGAATAAAACCTATGTGTAGATGAATTCCTGGCATATAATAAATTCTATATGATTATTACCATTATAATTACTACCATTATGTATTATCATCATTTTGTCATCGTCATGCAACATGTTGAACTGTATTATTTCATTTAATCCTTATAAGATTAACACTAATAAATTGCCCATAATGGAAAAACAATGTTTCCATTTTACAGATAAGAAAACTAAGGCTAAGAGAGATAAGAAACTAAAGTCACAGACCAGGGATTTAGCTCAGTGGTTCTGGCGCCTGTCTTGCAAGTTCAAGAGCCCAGGTTCCATCCCCAGTAACCACATACAATACTGGGTGAGGAGATTCATGCCCACCAGCAATCAGTACCACATACCACAGTGCCTGCTGTAGTGGCTCACACCTGTAATCCCAGCACTTGGGAGGCAGAAGCAGGAGGATTGCTGTGATGTGAGTTGGAGGCTGAGCTCAGGGCCAGCCTGAACCACAAAATGAGATCCTGTCTCAAAAAAAAAAAAAGAAAGAAAGAATGCAATAAAGAAACTAAAGTCACTTAGCTACAAATTCCAAGAGCCATAATTTGAACCCATATGTTGAATTCCACATTCATAGTTGACTACTGTCCTGCAAGGGTATGATTATATGAAATAATGCATATGATCATCAGCCAAGAGTAGGACCCTAACTGACAGCTATCCTATTTTCATCATTATCAATAACATCCATTTTCCTTTTTAAATAATAGAATGTACAGCATTTGGTTCATTAGCTAGAACATCATTAATGCTCCAGTTGAAAAATCCTGTGTGTGTGCATGTGTGTATCTTGTGCATGTGTGTGTTTGCACACATGCGTGTGTGTGCACTACTAGGGACTGGACCCAGGGCTTCATCAATACCTGGCAAATGTTTTATCTCTGAGCTATAGTCCCACCCTCAATAGTCCTTACAATTGGTAAGAAGTGATGCTCAGATTACTCCTCAGAAAAACTTACCATCTGAAATAAGTGAGTACTACATATGAATCTACTAACTGTAAGGAAAATTGTTTTCTTCAGGACTCTAGAGAGCTGTGCCAGGTTGTGTGGAGCTGCACTCTGTAGAAGCCCTGACTGTTGCTCTCTCCCCGTCACCGGTACAGTCTCCTGAGTTAGGTATTTTTCCGCAAGAGTTAGACAGTGAGTACTCATGAATGGCTGATCTGGACACCTGAACCCAGTCACCCAGTGATTTCTAGTCATACTAAATTTGTTGAGAATGAGATATGAATGCTCCCTGTCCCTTCAATAAGCACTTTTTATAACAATGTCAGCAAACAACACATCAGCATTAATTAATGTGACTTCCGGGGGCTGGAAGCAGAAGGACCTGGGAGAACACAGCGCTTCACCGTGTCTCTGGGGAAAAAGAGCTAAATAGAGAATGCAGAAGTAGATTCCCCTTGTTTAAAAATAGGAGGGCAGAGACAATCAGAGGCCACCTATAAGGTACACACAGGAAAGGTTAGCAACTTCATAACTGGTTATTTTGGTCTTTTTGTTTTTAAAAAAATACATACCTACAAAAAAAATAGGAGGGCAATGTTTTCAAACCTCGCATGCCTAATGATGGAGACCTCTCAAGTCATGACTAATTTTCAAGGTGCTTCATCAGGGGCAACTCCGCTACCTTGAAGACAGACTCGGGCATATGTTCTGAGCATTAGAGCTTTTCACGAATAAGTCTGAAAAACACTAGCTCTTGTTATGGCCCAACACCTTCTGATTGATTTGTTTCACTAATAATAAAACCCAGACTGTTGGTCCTTTGCATTAGTTTCCTGGGGCAGCCATAACAAATCACCACGTTTGGTGGCTATAAACAAGAATTTATTCTCTCACCATTCTGGTAGCGAGAGCATGAGATCAAGGACACCAGGGACCTTCTCTCTGCAGCTTCGAGAAGGAAACTTTTCAGCATCAAGTGAAGGCTACGTGGCCCTTGTGTGTCCCTCACCAACAACGTGTGTTGCTGTCTTCTCTGCCTATCTTTCTGTGGCTTTGGTTACCATGCATGTTTTTTCCCTTAGAAGGAGTCCACCCTAACAAACCACATCAGGGAAGATCCTATTTCCAAATATGAATGTCCCAACCATGGCTTATTTAACCCGTATCCTACCTTGCCAACTTGCCAGGTTCACTAGCGTTTGAATGCTCCTCAGCTTACTGGAACTACTGAGTCTTCTCTGTCCAGAAACGTGCTTCTTCCCTCCTTCTTATCCACATGGCTAATGCTTTATAAAGTCCCATCACATATTGTGTGCTAACTGCATAGCAGATTAGTAAAACAACTATTAGTACAACTAAGTACATTTAAAACAAAATTCTGTGTGTTTGAGGACATGAAGTCCTGGAGACCAAATCTCTGCTCTCCAAGTATGTGGGCTGAAGGGAAGATCACAGGGCGACACGAATCATTCTAGAATAGAGGGGCTGAGCAGTGCTATAGAGGGAAGTCGGGGCCACAGCTCTGCCAAGCTGGAAGTCTCAGGGGACTAGAGGGACACAGGTGGGATAAACATGTGAATCTGCTTTCAGAGCAAAAAGGAGCTGATATTAATGCAAAAATTGATTGTGTATGCAGCTGTGGATAACCTCAGCGGCATCTGGCACATCTGTGGCTTCCTTGGAGCCACATAAGGAGGGGAGGGGAGCTAACGCAGCTGCTGTGGTGGGCAGGGCAGTTGGGGAAGATGCACCACACTGCGCCCTTCCCAGCTGGGGCTCTCTGCCTCCTCCACGGCTTGAAGCCGAATGTGGCCGCTGAGTCCCAACACCCATGGGAAACCGAGGAGGAACTCCTTCTGCCTCAATAGCTGAACAGGCTGTTCATGCCACTTTTCTCTAGATTAGTGCTTCTGTCTTGTAGTTTCCAACCTAGGAAGACTGTTATCTCGAGATCCTAGTTAAACTAGGTCCTCCTGATATTCCTAAGCCAAACTGCATTGAACCTTTCGCTCCAAGAGACAGCTGTGTCCAAGAGACATCTTTTCTCCCTTTTCCTACTCATTCTGTTCTCCCTTTGGGGAACCAGGTGTCTGTGGGTGGCACCTGGGTGTAATGTTTTCTCTCCGGATCTTCACTCATCAGAAGAAGCTACAATTGACAATGCAGCAAAAGAGAAGGAAATCGCTCTTGGTGCAACAAACATAATATAAAATTTTCCCATGATTCGCTGGTTAGAATCAAGTGTCTCCCAGTACGGGGAGCACGTGTAAGTGTACAGCTTACTTAGGGCACTAAGGGGATGGTGGGCTCCTTGCCTGGTTTTAGACAGGAAGATCATATTTTAAAAAATACTCAGCAGAGAAGCTGCCAGTTACTGTTAGCTACTAGTACTGCCACCATTATGATTAATACTAATTAATCATATTAATTCATACTACTTAATACTACTTCCATACTGTCTGGGGAGGTAGAAATTTCCATGCCATCAAGGACAAGTCTGAGTGCTCCTTAAACTTGAGCTGAGACAGTGGATGAAAGAAGCTGGGGAAGGATAGAGATGAAGAAATCTGAAGATGGCCAGAGGTAAGACGTTTCCAAGACAGAAACACAAGAAAGGACAAATTATATGGGGAAGCGGCATGTGAACATTGAAAATGTCAGAAAGCTTTGTGGAACAAGATGATTGACAGCCTCTGTATCTGTTTTTGCTAGACTATACATAAATTGTTTCGGCAGACTGTACATCAGTTAGTCTCGTGAGGTCATGCGATGTGGTGACATTAGAGACTGAATTCAGAAAGGGCTCTGAGCTAAGGAGGCTGACGACCCTGAGTCAAAACTATACCACAGATGAGAAGTGTATTAGCTTCATGGGATTGCTATAAAAAACCACCACAAACTTGGCAGCTCAAAAAGACTGAAAGGTTCTCACTCGTGGAACTGGAGGACTGGGGATCAAACACAGCGATCGAACTTCATTCTACATTCCTAGCCCTTTTTATGTTTTACTGTGAGAAAAGGTCTTGCTAAGTATGTAAGTTGACCAGGCTAATTTCAAACTCATGATTCTTCTGCCTCAGCCTCCTGGAGAGCTGAGATTTTAGGCTTGCACTAATACTCCCAGGTTGGTAGTTCTTTCACTTGTAGGCACATCAGTAGCATCTGTGCTTCTGGGGTCACCTGACCTTTTTATGTGCCTCAGATATCTCTGGGCCTTTCTCAGAAGCTCACCTGAATACTCCAGTAACATCTTCTCCTTTCTGGGTCCATTAGTTAATCTCATCTTCAAAGATCTTTTTTTCAAGTAAGGTATGATTTGCATGTTGAAGTGGGACATAGACCCATGAGGAGCCACTATTCTGAGGTGACATGTTGAAAGTCTCAGCACGAGCAGATGACTGTGAAGAAGTGTGAGGGACAAAGTGGAAAATGACTCAGCAGAGATGGTAAGTTGATTATCACCCTGAGTCAGGTTTTTCTTTGTTTTATTCCAGTCTTCAGTAATTCTCCTTGACTGCATGACTAATATAGAAATGTCCTAGAGCATCTCAAAGATATTTTTGGTAAAAAGATAGGTGGTACAAGATAAAGGAATGGGGTAGACAAAAAACTAAGTGAATATTGGAATGGATAGGTTGACTTCTATAAAACATGGAAATCCATCCTTACAATCAGTAGGAAGTACTCACCTTTTTATGTTTAATTCATTTATTTACCTGAGGGCACAGAGCCAAACTGTGTTCTCAAAGTTATGCAGAAAGTAAATTTATAAAGTTAGTGTGTTTCTGACAGTTATGGAACATAATATAATATGGGGAGGCAGGCAACAACAATGAAACAAGAGCGCTATTTTGAAATTTGGAAATTGTTATAAATGGAAAAAAGTGGACTATAGGAGAGTAATGGTTGACTATGCTACTCGGTTTAGAGGGAGTAGAGATGGTCTCTGTGAAAGATACACTTTGAAGGAGCTCGGTGTTCAGTGAGGCTAGAAAAGGCTTCATATTCCAAATACAGTGGCTTAAAATGCCACGGGTGTTGGCACGATCTTGGTGGTTTTACATGACCAGGGGGTAAAAACTTAGATGCTGAAGGGGAAGGTGAATAGTGTACGATTAGAGAGGTAGACACCACATTTCACCAGGTGAAAGACAAGTGTTTTTCATTATGTGTGTTAGTGGAGGAGATGATTTAATTTTAATTTCTCAGTATCATTCAGTGGAGAAGAGGTTATATAGAGCAAGAGTAAAGCAAAGAAAATCCACTAAGAATCTTAGCAGAGGTCTAGGTAGCAGGTAGTGGAGGTCTTGACTTGAGCAATGTCTGTGGAAAGGAAAATGAGAGAAAGCCTTGATATGAGTTTTGATCAGTTTTGGAGTCTACTCTTTTCTGTCTCATACATAAATTTTCCTCTGTAGCTTTGAGCCCTAGGAATCCTCAAAGTCACATGACTAGAATATAGCAACACCTATGAGCGACCTTGCACAGAGAAACCAAAAAGTTCAAGACAACTGATGTTTAAAGTAGATGAGCATGATTTGTAGTGCTGTCCTTCAAGAAGGAGTTTGACCAGCCACGGTGGGCTCTGATAGGTATTGGTACCCAGATTTCTCCCCACAAACATGGCATAGATTCATATCCACAAGGGTGGCCAGTGTATTTGGTGCAGTTTAATTTAAATAATAATAATAATAATAATTTAAAATAATTTAATTTTATATTAAATTCACTGTTTTCTCTCACGTGGGCAAGCTCATGTTTACTAGTTAACTGCTACCTACTTTCTTCCAATTTTAGTATATGTGCTGCCGAAGCGAGCTGCTACCTACTTTCTTAATGGAGAAAGCCTGACACAGAAATGTCTGTAATTATACTTGCAAAGACATAAAAGCGGGTAAGAGAGATAGTCAGAGTGGTCATACATAATGTAAGCCGCACAGAACTTCCTTTAATCAAACTTGGTAAGACTAGGTAGACTGAAAACTTTTTAAGGTAGTTTTTCTATTTTCATGTATGGATTCCTAGTTCTTAATATCACCCTTTCCTCATAGCACAATAAGTTTGAATGTCTGGAGAATTAGTTCTCCCTCTCAACTGCCCTCCCACTATTTTCCCTCTCTTCCTATATCCAACTACACAGACCTTTTTCCATTTCTCAAACATACTGAGCTCCATTTTAATCTCAGGACCTTTCCATTTACAGTTCCCTCTGCTTGGAGAACTGTTGCTTTTTTGCCCTCATACAAGTGCCTCCTTCTTGGGTTGGATCTTAGATTAAATATGATGTTCCATTGAGTCCTTCAGTCCTGACAGTCAGTCTGGAGGCCCCACTTAGTTCTTTTCCTACTTTAATCTTTATGGCTTGTGTCACTTCTTCCGATCACTTGTTCATTTACTTCTATTCTACATGGTTCCCTTCACCCTCTACTAGAACTGAAGATCCTTGAGAATAAAGATCTCATCTGCCTCCATATGCTCCAGAGACAAGGTTATAACACTGTCAGTGCATGGAAGACCCTCTTCAGTAAGAACCGGCTTAGAAAATAAAGGCAGCACCGGAGCCTTTGGCAGTATGTCATCTGTGCTGTTTAAACCCTCACCTGCACTTTATACCCTCATCAAACACTTAGGAGACCGTGTTTATTATTTTCTCAACACTATACAGTTGTTTATATCTGAAGTCAGAAATCAAAAACAGGCCCTCTTGATGTATAATCACTTTCTCTTTATTACCATTCTAAACTGTGGTTTTTGAAATATGGATGGAAATGATGGTGAAATAAAATAAAGGGATTTTTCAATTTCAATCCCCTTCTTACCTAACTGAAGGCCTAGTCAACACAGTATCATTTATGCCTTTGAGAAATACAGGGCTGGGGGGTGTAGGTTACTAGCACTGTGCCTGCCTGGCAAGACCAAGGTCCTAAGTTCAATCCCCAGGACTGAAAGAAAGAAACAGCTGAGAGAAGACAGACAATTGGATTTTTTTCTTTTCAAACTACTGTACCAGATGATGAGGACTCCAAGACTACAGGATGAAAAATGATTTCCAGCCTCCTTTTTTATTTAGTTTCAGCAAATATATAATGAGACCTTTTATGTGCTGGTTTGTAGTGTATTGTCTGGCCCAACTACTCTCTCTCCTCCCAAATTCTCTGCGTATCTTTCAGTGCTTGCTTCTCCACCTCTCCACCACTTATTTTTCTTGTCTCCTCCTTTCACGGGCAAAAAGTATCTATGAGGCAAAACACACTGTCACAGTTTACCCTCAAACTACATCATCTCAGAGCAATGATGACAAACCAGAAAAGGGCTGCTTCTGCCTCATAGATTCTGTTATTCCAAAGAAAGACCGATTGCCATACACTGGGCTCATGTGATGTCACTTGATTTTTGTTGCAGCAACCAATTAGAAAGTCACTTTCATCAAAGAATGGCTTAGTTTGGCTCAAGAACTCAGAGGTTCAGTCCATGATTGGTTGATTGTAGCACAGAACAACATGGGAGGAAGAGTGTGGCCAGAAAAAGCTGCTCTTTCATGGCAGCCAGGAAGAACCAGAGAGGAAGGGGTCAGGGAAGAGAAATATCCTTGAAAGTCATGTCTCCATTGACCCTACTTGTCCAACCAAGTTCTATCTCCTATGAAGCTCATTCAGCTATAAACTCATTGCTACATAATCCACTTGGTGAAGGTGGAGCCCTCAAGACCCATTCAGTTCCTCAGATTCTATCAGCAGGGATATAAGCCTTCAATACAAAGAGGCTTTGGGGGCATGTAACTGTCTGTCTTACTCATTACTGTTTCCTTCAAGCCAAGGATAGTTCCTCATCTTTGGACCTGTGAAATGATTTTTTTAAAATATTTCATTACCTGAAAAAACATTTGCAACATAACCTACTTCATAATGGACAGCTAAACCACATACTGTGAGTCCTGTTGACTACAGAATGGGAATACTAATACTTAAGCTACATAATGTACAAGGCTCCTCTGATTAAATGCTATTAGGTTGTGGAAAGGCTTTGAAAAGCATTAAACAATGTACACATATAAGGCATTTTGTTGTTAATAGCAAGGAAATGAATGCTCAGCAGAATTGCCTAAATAAGCTCCTCAGGGGTATGACAAAAAAAATTGGAACTTTCAGAGAAAGTTTCAAATGACAAGAAATACTTAGGCAGCAAAAGACAATTTTCTAAAATGATAGGTTTGAGAAGAATGAATCAGCAAAGCATGTCAGTGTAGAGCATTATTTTAAAAGTCCAAAGATACTCCTGATTAAAAATATTTTCAAGAGTGACTTCAACAGAAATACTACAATGTTGGGCCCAAACTTGTTTATTTAACCCCTGGAAATAACCAGGCTGCAAAAGCCTGAGCCTGCATCTTCGTCAGTGGGGATGGCTTGCTCTCGGGCATGACATGTATCTGCTCGGTTGAAGGCTTCAGGGCTCATGATTTTAGGTTAGATGTCACCCTCCTGAAAAAGGACAGGCAGAAAACTAAGCCTGTCCAAAAAAGTCAGTTCTCTTAACCATGTGAAGGAGTTAAGGCATAAATAAACTACTGCCAGGGATCCAAGTACAGCATCTTAGAAGAGCGAGTTTGCATATCCCTCAGAGCCCAAGGATGGAGGGACTCTAGAGGAGTTAGACCACCTTGAGGGTTATCCTGAGTCACAATCTGGTTGGTTGTCTCTGCCATCCTCATTATA
>PVIR01037527.1:0-15068 GCA_004026965.1 Petromus typicus | reverse complement strand
TTCAGGGAGTTTTGAAAAGTGGCTTCTCTTGGTGCCTCCCAGGCCAATGGCACAGAAGGTGTGTGATGCTGGGACCGAAGCTTCTGGTCTTTCCAATGTTTCCGGTCTTTCCAAAGCTTCCGGTCTTTCCAAAGCTCCTTAGCTGGATTTCCTCATGCAGCCACACTTGAAGATCTACTCTCTTGAGTTTGTAAATTGCGTTCCCCAAGTGAAATAACTTCATTTGTAAGGACAGCCAAGATGATTCCATTGTTCCATTCACAAGATGGGAAGACCAAGGCTCAGAGAAAATCCAGAGAGGATGTTGTCAAGAACGAGGCTTCCTGATTCTGCCCCAGGGTTCCGTTCCTCTGGAAGTGCCCCTGAGGAAGTGGAAGCCACTGATCTTCACGTTGCCCTTTCTGCAGCTGTCTTTGCCTGAGGGGACACTGGCCCCGGTCCATGGCACCTTGACCCTGACGAGCCAGAATACAGTGCTGTTGACCCGGCCCCAGTACTCACTGCCTGGTTTCCGCAGCTCCTGGGTTCCCACCTCCCAGGGCAGAGGCCGGGAGTTTTCCACCAGGCCTGTCCTATCCATTTCACTCCTGCCTCTGTTTTTCCGTCTGCCTAGTCACAGGGCATGTGGTCTGGACTCATCTCTGCCAAGTCCTTCAGAGGCTCTGAAACAGAGTGCTTGTGCCATGGGAAAGCCTGTCCCTCCACACATTGTCCTCCTTCCGTGCCCAGGTTCTCATGCCCCCACCGCACCCCCGCGGCCACCCGCCAAGGAAGGGCACAGTTCTGGACAGCAGAAGGCTCTGACAGCCCCACAAATCAGTGTCCAGCTCCCCACCCTGGCCGCCCTATCCCTGTCTGGTCTCTCCCAGAACAATGCCATCAAGTCATCGTGAACCATGGAACCAGAACACCCCAACGTCATGAAAGAACACAGAGGCTTCTCTTTACTGCCGCTGGTGTGGTTTCAATAGAAAGCCCTTCTGGAGCAGGGAGAAGAAATTCTTGTGCCGTGTCCCTAACAAAACCTGACCTCTCCCTGGGCAGCAATGTTCAGTAGGCCCAGCATCAAGCAGGGGTTATTTCCCCACCATCGCCATAGTCATAGCAACAGCTTTGATTAATGCAGTGGCCCATTAGAAGGATAATGTCAGCCCTAATCAGAAATGCCTCAAGTGTCTCTCTTTGCATTTTGGTAAATGGCGTAATCACATTACGGTCGATGTGTCTGGGAGTTGATTGCTGTCGCGCAAGTCAGCCTGATTTTCCAGGTTAAGGGGTGTCAGGGGGCCCAAGATGCAGCTAATCACTGTGCATTGTTAGGAATGTTTGGAGGGAAAACAGAGGACAGAGACCGCCAGGGATGTCCCTGCCCGCGCTTCCCTCTGGTGGACTGGAGCGCTCTGAGCGGTAGTGTGTTGGCCCTGGGTGCTTCTCTAAAGGAAGGGGACTGAGAAGATCGACACGGGAGCAGGCACAAGGCTGGAAGCAGTAAGTGGGGCCGCCACGCGAGGCTGGCGGCTCCCGCTCCCACCCTTGTCCGTCAAGCTTGTGATGGACTGTCAGCCTCGGGTCATGCCCCTGGGCTGGAAAACTGGCAGGAGATCCCTGCTCCTGGCTGGAGATGGAAGGTGACACACACTGCAAAGGCACCTAATGAGGGTGGACCTGACCTGTCACTATAGCACTTGGCTAATGGCAGGTTCTGCTTTGCTGGAGAATCTGTTGAGGTTTGGCACTTGAGGGTACATTTGCACTGCACCCTGGGGAGAGCAAGACTTCCCTCCTTTTCTGCTTTTGCTAGCTCGAGAGCGGAGGAGAGGAGAGGTGACATCTCTCAGCCCCACACACTCATGCTGAGTGGATGTGCGGTTCCACCTCCCCCGAGGCTGCTCACACGCCCCTCTCTCTGCCTTCCAGCCCAGCTGCTTTCATCTCTGCAAGTCCACAGGTGACAGTAACAATAAATCGTCACCACCCATATTGAAAGATTAAGATGAAGACCTGAGGAAATATGCATTGAGCCCCCAGAGGCTATTTTTAGATGCTCCTGGGAGGTTTAAAAAAGGACTCACACAGTTAACTATTTATGACTTTTTGAATGCAAGACAGAAATAGAAGAGCAGCAGTTAGCTTCTCATCCCAGGCTAGGGAAGTAAAAATCCTCTCTGAGGCCCGAAGCCACTTTGGGACCATTAAATTTACTGTCTCTTGGATGATATTTGATATCCAGCATCACACTTTCATTTTTGGCCTTGGCAATAGTTTTTCTATTCCATGTTGAAGATTATCTCAAGAACAGCTGAGGAAATTGAGTCAGGGAGTGACAACTAAGTATCTTGGGGTCACACGGTCAGTCTCTGGCCAAGTCCTGAGGGTTGGGACAAAGTTCACTTCAGAGGGTTGAATCTAAGGTCATAGGGTAGGTTGGGGGTGTGGAAAGTTCCCCAGGGAGACTCAGCCTTACAACAGATATGACATCAGGGCAAAGCCAAGTGGCTGAGCTGTCTCTTCCATCTTTCTTTGCTCCGGGCCAAGTTTCTTCCCAGAAGTCAATATTCTTCCCAAAACAATGTTGGATTAGACATGTTAAAGGACCCAGGCTCAGTGTCTTTCCTAAAACCTCACCAATTCGGGTCTCTTTGAGTAGGACAAATGACCTCCCCAGGAGGATGTGTGGAGAGGATTAGTAAAGTTTTCCCAGTTGCTCTCTAAAGCATTATGATCCATACCTTTCCCAATGTACAAGATCTTGGCCAGAATTTCCTAAAAACTCAGCTAGTCAAGGATTTGGAAATTAAAACAAGACCAGGGTGTGGGATCTTGACCTTACACAGCCAATAGCTTTAAGCTAAACAAAGCTACAGGAGACCACTGTGTGTCTGAACAGAAAAGCACAAAGAAATGAACTAATATCATGGGCAGAGTTTGCATCTGACCCCTGCTGGCCTTCTCACTAAGAGCCGGCCTGAGCTGGCTGCCCCTCTCCTGCCCCTTTCCACTCCTGACCAAAGCAAGGTGAGTATTAATTATCCCCCTCCTGTACACTGGTCTGTAGAGTTTCTCAGGCCTTTGAATCAGCTCAGCCTTGGTAACTGCCTTCCTCTACTCTTCCAGCTTCAGAGACTCCACCACATCCAACAGTGGGCACATTAGGGTGAGCTCTCTGCGGCCTAGTAGAAATAATGGCTCACATAGATCTTCTGCTTGACCCCAACCCCAATTTTTGGTATCAGTGATTGCACCCAGGACCTTTGGACTGAGGAACATCCTCAGCAGTCCATCTGATGTCCATTTTGAAATCATTTTTTGTTTTGAGACAGGGTTTTGCTATCTTGCCAGGCTCAAACTTGGGATCCTCTTGCCGCAGCCTATACTTAACTCTGTAGTGTGGGCAATAATATCATTTTACACTTCTTGATGAGCTACTCTAGCATCAACCACATTTGGAGTGTGATTTGGGAGTATGGCTGATTCTGTCTCGGTTGACAACGCTCTCCTCTTCTCCTTGGTCATAGGAGTAACATGTGAGCCCATCAGATTGTGAGCTCCTTGCAAGTAGAAGTTGCATTTGTTTTTCTTATTGTGTCCTTAGCCTTAGCATGGCACCAAACACAACACATATCTAATATGTATTTGATGCATGGAATCATACATGAAATGCCATGTCCCATCTCTATAGAGGGACTCCATTTTGCAGATGTCCCTCCCTCAATATTCAGGGCAACTGAAAGTGTAAGCTCACTTCTAATCCACACAGGCAGAATCCTGTCACTTCTGGAAAGATATTCTCTCTACAAAGCCCTGTACTCGTTACACACAAGGTGTTGTAACAGAAATTACTCCCTTTTGTTTGCTTCATGGTTCTCTTTAATCACTCACTGTTCTACCAATTAATCAAGGTGACTGTTGCCACAAGGAAGAATTATTGTGATTGATTGGTTGATTGATTATGGTACTGGGACTCAGTCTTTGCACGGAGCTATATCTCGACATTTTTATTTTTTATTTTGACACAGTGTCTCTTAAGTTGCTTGGATGGAATTCGAACTCATGATCCTCCTACCTCAGCCTCTCAGAGTGTTAAGGGATATTTATTTTTTAAAGATAGATTGCATTAAAAAATGCATTAAGGAGGTGATGAAATGACTATGGCTCCTATTAATTATGTATGTTAATGAGTCATGAAATGCCTCTGAGCTTTGGTTTCCTCATCTGGAAACGGAGGTAGTTGAACTCAGTAGTCGTTGAGTTTCTTAAAAAATGTGTGGCTTTATTGACCTAAAATTCAGTTTCGTTAATCTAAGTTACTTTCTATCTGGTATGTTGGCCAAATGAGAACCTCAGGGTTAAAACCTTTGTATGACATTTTACATGTTGCCACCAGGTGGCAGGAGTGTGCCACAGTCCTTTGGTCCCAAGCACAAAGACTGTATGTGAGGTTGTCTTAAAACAGTGGTAGTTTTCTGAGCTGAGGCCAGACTGAGTTTTTGAGATAGCAAACTCTTCTGTTTATAGAAACATTTGCCTTTATGCAAAACAATAGTTGGAGGATCAACCACGATTATGTCTATAAATGCCCAGGGACTTTGCCAGGTGAATGAACTGCACATATTTTCCCCCACAGGAAGCTTCCAATCAGCTGTGGGGGATATCAACCAAACACAAAGATGGTAAAACAGTAGCTACAGCAAGAGCCACCGAGAGGTAAACACGGCCTTCAGAGTCTGAGAGGAGCAGTGAGGAAGGGCTTGATTTGCACAAGCCACATGTGCACATTGAAATTTAAATTCATTAAAATCAAATACAAATGTAAAAACTGAGCTCCTCAGTGGCACTAGGCACCTTTGAAGTGCATCATAGCACATATGCTGAGTGGCTCCGGATTTGGACAGCACAGAGAAAGAGCGTTTGTTCTGTGACTGAAAGTTCTGCCAGGTAGCAGGATCCACACGGGGCAGCTTAACCTCAGCGCTGCCGGCTTGTGGGCCAGGTGACTCCTGTGAGCAAGGCCTGTGCTGGGTGCTGAGGGCACTTAGTGCATAACTCGCTGCTAGAACAGTTGTTGGCCAGATGTTGCAAAATGGCCCTAGGGTAGGGGAAGAGGATAAAGGAGGGGGGTAGACGCACACCCAGGTTCCAACTGCTGAGCCACAGGACGTTTGCATGGAAACTGAGGGGGTAAAGTAGGTGATGTCAGAACATGGGAAGCAGGGGCCCAATAGACTAGAGGACACAGGGGAAGCTGACTCCCATGCTCCTCCTCGACAGGCGGCCCAAAGGAAGGAGCAAGAATTGATGCCACCTGGCATGTTACTGGCCCCACCTTTCCCTGCGTCATCATCTACTCCTGCCCTCGCTGGTCCCACGCTGAGCTGAGAAGCATGTCCTGTCAGCACCCTTTCATTGTCGTCTCTGGGTTACCGGTCTTGGGTGTTTAAGGATCTCCTGTTCCTGGTCATGGCTGTAGTATAGCAGTAAGAGCTGGCTCAACAAAGGGGATATCAATGGTCAGAGGCCCAGGAGACTCTAAGACAGGAGTCCAAGTTCATCCAGGCCACTTGGGGTCTTGAATACGGACCTGCACTGACAAGAGGACTGTTCTCTTCCTTGAGCACTTTGTGGCTTCATTTAAGATGTCCTGCTGTGCCCTGTACATGACTCTTTTCTCACAAATCTGCTGACCAGTTTCTTCCTGTTCTCAGTTAGAGGTGGTCCACCATGGTCACCGAGGTTCCCCTGTAGTGGGTGATTCTTGATAGACATTTTTATCTCATCAGTTGGAGCTTGCTTGTGTAAATTGTAGGTTAGCATATGAAGAAAAGGGAAGGTAATTGGTGACCTCATCTGCTTTGAGGAAGGCCGGGCAAGTCCAGGATTCCTGTTCTGCAGACGGGCCTCACTTGGGGCTGGCACTTGGCTTGCAGTCTGCCCATTCTGTTGGCAGAGAACTTTAGGCGGAGACACAGGAAGGACATGTGGCCTGTACACAGCTGCTCCCACTTCTACTCTTTCGGGTTCTTCCTTAATTTTCTTTTCCCCATGTCAGTAGCTTTAGAGTCTTATATTTTTCTACATTTAACCCACTCTTTACCTTCTTCTATCACCTGGAAGAGTGCCCAGCACATAGTAGATGCTCAATACATATTTTTGTATGAGGTACACATGTCAGTGACCATCAGGAGTAAATACAGTCAAATAGACATAGGCTGACGAGATGGGTGTGGTTGGGGGGTAATACAGTTCCTTGGCAAAATAATTTGGGGTTTTGGTTAGGTGATTCCACAGAAGGACTTGGGAAATGGAAACCAGTTTTGTATTGGATGCTAGTAGGACACGGTGAAAATAGTGCAACTCAGTATCTCCGAAGTCCTTGTTCAAGAAGTAGGAGGAATGAAATGGGGCCAGTGAGAGATGCCATTGGCAACAAAACAATAATCTCTTTGAAATAATTTTCACCCTCTAGTATCACCTTGATTCTCTTTGCCTAGAAACATAGCTTACCACAGTCTAACTGAAAACAGGGTTGAGTCTCACTTTTTCAGGTAAATGGGAAAAAGTAACTGACTGAATATTTTTTTACCCAACTGTAGAAGCCATTGTTTAAACCAGTAAAGGGTCCTTCAGGTTGTTTGTCTTCCAGGTGATTGCTTTTTACCGACTTTAAACAGAATTTGCTATTAGCGTGGCGAGGTAACATTTGTTCCTCTGAGATTCCATGTGCCATGTATGTTTACATAAATGGTGACATAGATTTTCTGCTTTTAGTATTTTCCCCCTCTAGTTTGATTGCTTATTTAAGGGTACTCTACAATTGGTGAATGTTCCTCTTTAAGTGTTCGCTCTCTTGGACACACATATGCACACACACTGAAACACGCACACATTGTTGTCTCAATGGAGCGTAGAATAATGGACCAATTACTTTCCGAGTTTGCAGTATCAGCCTCACACAACCTGCCTTTTGTTTCACAGTTGCTCATGGGCTGTTTTTAAGCAGGTCCAAAAGCGTGGCATTTGATTTGGGGTGACTTATTCAAATTCTATTTGACCTATTAAATCTGAATATTTATTCTGTTCAGAGGCTCATTAATCCTTACATCTTACTCACTTTTACTCAGAATTCTAGAAGGTTAGGAGATAAAATCTATCATATTTTTTATTCCTCTGACTTTTGGCTGTGTACCTTTTGGTTAATGTCGCTTCTCTGTAGTTCAGTCATGAGAGCTTGTGTGGAGGTTCTAGCTGATGAGTGAGTTACTCGCATATTCTTTATGAGGACATGGGGTGATTCTTCATTGGGGTGGTCCTCCTCTTCTATCAAGTGCACAACTTTGAGAGGGGCACACAGAGAGTGGTGAGAGAGGAAGGGACACCCACTTAGCCCGCCAGATCAGCCAAATTGACCCTGGTGATCAATAGGTGACAGATGTTGCAGCTAGATCTCCCTCACATCTGAAATTGCTCGTAACTATGACCAAGTGTTGAACAGGACATGGGGAAGCACAGAGCTTTTCCAACTCCAGGAAGTCATCCAGCAACACTACTTTGTCACAACGATGGACTTTTTCAATAAAATGAATCATGTACATTTCACCCCTGTATGTGCAAGTGCACAGTGGGAACTTTTGGTGAGTGTCTTTTCAAAAGGTGACTGGAGCTTAAAGGACAAGATTTGAGTGAATGAAGTCTGGAAAGAGGTAAGAGTAGGAAGACCAGTGAATATTCATAAAGAACAACCCAAGCACAGCCCATCAGTTCTTGATGTGGCTGGGATCACTTTGGAAATGTGCAAAGAAATGCCCGGGCTAAAAACATGAAAAGAAAAATCCACGGGTGTCTGTGAACAACAAATGAATGTAGGCAGACCTGTGGGAGGGAGGGCTTGAGCCTGGGAAACGTGTACAGTGTTGCTACTGCTGGAAATAAAGAGATCTCTGAGAGACGTTTCAGTGCCAGTTGGATGGTGGGGGTCGTACTTGTGACAGTGTACGAGGTGAGAGTAGTGGCAAGATTTGATGTCTCTGTGGTCCACATTCTTGGTAACTTTTTTAGATTACTTTTAAAGGTGCTGCTCATTTAACTCTTACGAGAGCCACTGAAAGTAGACAGGATGGTTGCCTTTTGCAGAGGCAGGCTTGAAGCTCAGTGAAGCTAATGTTTTTCTCCACAGTTACATCTTACAGACAGTGTTCAGGCCTGGAGATATAGAAGTAACCAGACCTGTGTTCCTCTGTCTAAGTTACTTCCTGGTTTATGCTACAAAATACCTGACACTAATAAGTTAAAGCAGAAAAATTTATTTTTAGCTCACAGCTTGTAGATGTTTCAGCCCACAGTTAGCTGCCTCTAAGGCTGGTGGCATGGCAAGGGAGAAGTGATCACAGCATGGTAGGCAAGAGACAGTGAAGCCTGCCTTTTGTCTTCTGTCTTTCAAGATGGGTCGTCCCATTATCTGTTGTTGTCCTCAGTGTCTGGGTGGTACATGGCTGAGGATCAGGTTCAGAGGCCTGGACCGGGAGGGTGAGCACACAGAGTCACCACACAGACTCCAGGGAACATTTCGAGAAGTGTTCCACCTTTAATGCAAAATACAGTCACTTTTATAGTAAATGGTAGAGAGCATAAACGTATGAGTGGGGACAGTCGCGGATTGGCTGAAGCATGCACAGAGGCGGTCACTGTAGACTGATTGAAAAGGCAGTCCTACTTTTGGCCAAGTTGGAGTCACGATGAAGTGGAGTCATGATGAGGTGGAGTTACAGTAAGGTGGAGACACAATCAGGGTGTCTGGTTGAACTTTAGTGAAAGCCTGGCTTTCACCTACAATTATCCACACCTCATGCTAAACTAATCCAGTTATCACAGGCTCTTAATCCATATTCACACACTCTAGATCCTACCACCTCCGAAAAGGTCCATCTATGAGTGCATGAGGCTTTGGAGAGCACATAGACACACACCATAACAGCATCCTGTCAGAACATCTCAGAATAGTAAAGGTAAGTGCTAATCAGTTAAGATTAGGGAAGATACAGGGAGTGTGAAGACCACATCAGAGAGAGAAGGCTGCCTACCACTTTAGGCTGGGAGAACAGCATGCAGCCAGGAAGGCTCAGTAAATCACAGAGGGATTTACTTCTGCCGGAGACAGGGTGATGTGAGCATCAGTGGGAGAAGCACTGGAGGGGTAGGTGGGGCTCAGCTCACAGAAATGCTCTATGCAGGATGGAGTTTGGTCTTTGATACACTGCGGGGGCCAGTGAAGGTTTTTAAATGGGAGGATTAATCAAACAAGATTGGATTTGCTAGTAGGAAGTTAATTTTGTCAGAAGAGAAAGACTCATTTGGCAGGGAGGAGGGGAGAGACCCCTTAGAAACCTACTGATAGTAGTAGCCAGAACCAGGCAGAGGGGTCACAGGGTAGAAAAGATGGAGAAAGAGGGATGACAAGTGGGAGACTGAGACGTGGGGATGTGGGAGAAGAGATGGCTGGATGGTAGTAGCTTCACTAGACGAGTCAAGGAAACCAGGAAGGTGAACAGGAAAGGTTGGGAGAGACAGGATAGAGACAGGAGTCCAGTTTTGGACATGGTGATTCTTGTATTTCTGTGGTCACTGAGGAGAATTGTCCAGTGGACAAGTGATTATTTGGGCTTGCAAATGGTAAGAAGTTTGGGTGGAAGATGAGGTATCCTGGGGAGCACTGTAGCTTGGACAGTGTAGATGATTCTTCTTCATAGGTAATTATTTTCTACAAAGCTACTGAAACACTGAATTTCATAATACTGATCAATTGCTTCTGGCAGAAATAGGAAGTAAAGTGCTTCTGAATCTCTGGTCACAAAAGCTTTGTCCCTCTTGAACATCAACTTTGTTCCATGTGTATTTCTGTTTGAAGACACCTCATTTAATATATATGATTAATTCATTAATGTTGAAGTCATGTCCAAGGGTGCTGTAACTCATACCCTCGGGAGACTTCCCTTATGCACATCTTCTCCACCTCCTTGTGTTTAGACAAACTAGACGGAACTACAAGCACTGTAGTGGGGGGACCATTTGGAACAGTGAAATCACCGACAAAGATGGGAAAAAAATGCAGTGATGAGTGGGAATGTGAAAGAGCCTTATTTATAGCGATAGAGATAAAACAAGAAGACGAACTGTTGCCTGGTTCAGCCTCGGCCCACTCAAACACCAGGTGACTCAGACTTTCTGTTGCTCTGTACCTGCCCATAAAGGACATGAAAGCATCCAAGTGTTGATGTTGGGGTTGCAACTGAGTTTTAGCAGCTTGGCAAATTCTTGAATAATGAGGACAAACTGTCTTTAAGACCGTGGTTGTCTGGTTGGTATCACATCGAGAGGAAATTCTGAGAAGGAGTAGAGGGATAAAGTATATCTTGAGGCTTGCCAACATTTAACAAGCGGGCAGCAGAAGAGACACCTGACTAAGGGAAGAAGGATGAGGAGGGTTCAAACTTAAAGAACATAGAGTTTCAAAGGCAGGCATGCTCAAGAGGATTTACCATTGCTAAGAAAGTAATGAAGGTAAGAATGGAAGGGTACAGATTAGATTTTACAATAGGGATAGACTGGTGAGACCAGGGTCTGAGCGCTGATGGGACAGAAGGCATGTTGCCGAAGGCTGAAGATAATGCAGAAAGGACACATGACGCAGGTGTGGACCATGCTTTTGACATGCTTACGTGGACAGAGAAGGAGAAAGATGCTACAGATGGCCAGAAAGAACCCAAGAGTGGGGCTGGTTTTGTGGGCTGACGTGTAGATTTAAAGATATTTAAAAATGTCAGAGCTTTGATCCCATCTAACTGCTGTTGATATGCGACTATGGTGAGTCACAGAGAAGAGGAGGTGGTAGAGGGGCAGGGATCAGCCTCCGGCTGCCCAGGAAGGAGGGCTGAGATGAGAGCAGACTTAGGGTCTTTGAACCTGCCGAATTCTTCCCCACGCGGGAGCCTTTATAATAGCTGCTCCTCTGCCAGAATGTTCTTCCTCATATGCCCTCCTGGCTTTATCTGTGAGCCTCTTGTACAGAGCTTATTGTCACCTCCCCTGGGAGCCGGTCCCTGGCTGTCCAGTTTAAAGGAGCCCTCTGCACCCTCCTCTGCAATCATCGTTTTTGCTCTTCTCTCTACTTGCCTCTTTCCTGTCTGCTCACTGGACTGTGAGTGCCGTGTGAGATGGGACCGTGAACTCACAGACACATGCCTGGTCCCTGGCCTGTTTAGTGGGCAAATGAGAATGTGAAGAGGGGAGGGAGCAGGGAGGGACCAGGTCTTACTTGTCTTCATACTCTCATGCAGAGACTAGGCATTTAACATGGAATGCAATTTCACTCCCAGTTCCAAGAGAACTGGAAAGAAGTGTTAAAAAAAAAAAACTAGTACAAAATTGTAGCAGCATTATTCAAATACACAAAAATGGACGTAGCTCAGGTGTCTGTTAACCAATGAATGGATAAACAAAAAGAAAAGTGATACATTGTTACCATGGAATATAATATGGCCATGACAAAGAATGACATTCCCACACTTATCACAATATGAATGGACTTGAAAACATTATGCCAGGAAGCCAGACACACACACAAAGCCAGAATTATACACTGTCATTTATATGAAGTGTCCATGGATAACTAATTCATGGGGACAGAAAATGGATTAATAGTTGCCAGAACAAGGGAAGGAGGTATGAGAAGAGATTGTGACTATACAGGTTTCTTTGGAGGGTGAGAAGAAACATTTTTATTTCTGTTCTAGAACTATATGGTCACGGAAGTTGCACGACATCAGTACTATCCCAAAAAACACTAAACTGTACTTTAAAAAATGTTTAAAGTAATGCCTACGTATTATGGTTCCACATCAGATGCAGAACTAAACTCTAAAATTCATTGGCTGAAACTTCCACTCATCTACACACAAGTCTAAAAAGTGCTTATAGCAACCTTAGTGCATAAATCTACTGGACAGATTATGTAGCTATCAGTGCCTGACTCACAGGATTTCTGAAGGATTTCTTGATGTGAGCTCCCAACTCTTTGGCACAAAAAACAGCTAGATCTCTAGGGAAGAAGGAAGAGTTACTTTGGGTAATTGTAAATGCTGTTATTGAATATAGAAATGCTTATTTAGCAACTAGAAACCATCTCGTCCCTTTCCACCTAATGCTGCTCAAACTAGGGCTGACGGAATTTGGGAGAAGAGGGCCAGCATGGGTTTCCTGGGGGGCAACAGGCCGACGGCAGAGGAACTACAAGCTGCGATGTAAGCTTGGTGTACTCTAAGCGGACCCTCCTGTAGTGGGGTTCCCAGGATCCTGGAAAGGCTCCAGGAGTTGTGCCTCTTATTTCTAGCTGTGAACAGACCTCTAGTGGCGACTGCAAAAATTACCCTGCTCTGTTGAGAACTGACGCGCGCCCCCTTGTGGATGAGTGGGATTGCTGCCCTAGAGCACTGAGGGGCCTTTCCAGTAGAACAAACCATCTCCAGAAACATGACACCCCCTCCAGGTCTGGTTTAGTCACACAGGCTCCTCAGACTCTCTAAGCAAATTTTTCTTGTTGCCTGTCTTCTAAGTGGGCTAAATATTGGCAATAAACTTGCCCTGTGTTGACAGGCATAAACTTCCATTTCTATTGAGCACTGGAGAGAAGAGCCAGATCCTTTTACATGGAAGGAGCGTGGGTGTCAGCTACACTTGACCCCTCACCAGGGAAAAGGAAATCTGTGAATGAATGGAAATCTTGAGCTGGAATTCAGTTCAAGCTTCAACAGGCAGAATTTCCACTTTTGTACCGGACAGTGGTTCTCAAACTTGTGGGAAACAACTCAGTGTCCCAACTTCCTGTCCAAGGACGCTGTTCTGAACCCTCCTTCCAGGCAGATGATGGCGCCCTGCTCTGTGATCAGACTTGTATGCTGGTGTGTGTTCTACTGGGTCATTCACTCATTCATTCATTCATTCTTTTTTTCTTTTAAATGTTTATCAATCTGCTTTGTCTTGCATAATGTTTCAGATGCTAGGATAAAGTAGTAAATATAAGAGGCAGAGTGTTAGTGCCTATGGGGAGACAGCACACACAGACACACAAACACATTCATATGTATATAGCAAATAAATGTTTGTAAAGAAAAATAAAGTTGACTAACTATATAAAGAGTGCAGTGGGTTGAAGGAAACTAGTTTGTTTTTTTTTTCTTTAAATTAGGATGGGCTTTCTGATAGGACTAGATGGCAAAGGAGGGATGTGATATAAATACGTTTTTTACAAGATTGTTCTTTTCCTGGGAGTGGACATGTGGACAGGATGCAGAGGAGCATAAGATAAGCAAAGAGATCAGTTAAGCCTATTAGTGGGGTCCATGTAAAATAGTGGATCAGAGCCAGACATGGTGGCTCACGCTTATAATCCCAGCACTCAGGAGGCAGAGCAGGAGGACTGCTGTGAGTTCAAGGCCAGCCTGTGCTACATAGTGAGTTCAGGGTCAGCCTGAACTACAAGCGAGACACTGTCTTAAAAAACAAAAAAAACAAAAAACAAAAAATTATAGTGGGTCAGGGCAGGGTGGACACTGGATGTGGTAAAAGGTGATCAGATGGTGAATGCTTTATTCTTTTCTTTTTTTCTTTCCTTCTTTCTTTTTAATAATAGGTGCCACTGTATAGTTCAGTCTGGCCTCAAACTCTACATAGCACAGGTGGACCTTGAGCTCGTGGCAAACTTCCTGTCTCAGCCTCCCAAGTGCTGGGATTATAGACATAAACTACCATGCCCCGCTGGTAAATGCTTTTAGAAGACAGAGTTCACAGAATTTACTGCTGGGCTAGATGTGGGAGAAAAGAAGAGCCAAGAGTGACTCCCAAGAGTGGGAGAATGGAGTCACCATTTCCAAAATGTGTAAACATGTGGGAGAGATATTTAGAACAAGAAAACCTGAAGTTGGTTTTGGACTTGTTAAATCTAAAAGGTCAAAGAGTGAAAGGAGAGGTAAAATAATCCACACAGCCCAAGAACTGAGCTCCACAGCATCTGGGAAAGCCAGTGAAGATTCTAAGGGGAGAAGTGAGGCCGGAAGCGAGCCACACGAGAGTGACGTCTGGAAGCTGTGTCAAGACGGTGCTCCAACCAACAAGGACTGAAGCCTTGAGCTTGAGAAAAAGGAAAAAGGGAGAAGGAGAACTGGACATTGGATTTTCCAACGTGGACATGATGAATTCCATTGCGAGAACTGCTGCACGGGAATGATAGGACCCCAGACTTCATGACTGCGACCAGGAAAGAAAGGGAGAGAAAGAAATGACAAGGGAGCCTCCAGAGTTTTGGAGAGTTTTTCTGTAAGTAGGACCTGAAATAAAGAGATCCAGCAGAGAGGATGTGTAGTCACAGAGTAGGTGAGAAGGGATCCGCTCTATTAGGTAATTTGAGGAGTTGGGCTCAAAAGGGAACAATGATGTGACAATTATTTCTTTTCCTTCTTTGAAAAAGAAACTCAGTAAGTCATAGTCTTCATTTCAACTAATAAGTATCCTGAATTATGGGCAGACAGATGGACAGAAGAGATATCACCTACGACAGGTGGTCCAAGTTGTAGAACTTCAGGGACCTGCAGATTCAGAGACTGCATCAGTGCCCAGAAAACTACACAATACTCAGGGGAAGCGTCACACCACAGCCTCGCTGAGTACAGGTGAAAGAAGAGATTCCTCAGAAACAGGCTATCCCAGGAGCTAGTGTTGCCAGTCTTGACCTCAGCTAGTCTCAGGCTGGTAAGAATGGCTGTCTTGCCAGAGAGAGCTCTAGAAGATGCATTGATCTGAAAGGGACAGGCCACAGGAGTACTCCACAGATTTTCGAATGGCTTTTAATTTATTTTTTCACTTTTTGAGACACGGTCTCTCCATGTAGTTCAGATTTACCTTGATTTCACTACGTAGCCCTGGCTTGTCTTGAACTTGTTGTAATCCTCCTGCCTCCATCTTCTGAGCACTTGATTACAAGTGTGCCTGGCTTGAGGGTCTTTCTAGGGAGGCATGAGATGCAA
>PVIR01037526.1:0-15070 GCA_004026965.1 Petromus typicus | reverse complement strand
ATGTATATGGGGGGGTGGTAGGGTGGGTAGGGTTATGGGAAAAAATGAGAATTAAGTTGTGTCTTATACTGGTACAAATCCCCATTATGGAGTGCAATCATCATGCGTATATTTAATGTACCAATAAAGATAATAATAATAAAAAAAGAATATCTTCTTTAATGGATCCTTTCTTCTACCTGTGCTTTGTGGTTATAAAGATATGAGTAGCTTTCCTCTGGTCAGGACCTTTCATCATGCTCTTCGTGCCTTGGAGCTAACAGGCTCTGAACTGAATCATCTAAAAACCATGAGAAAACAGACTCTTCCTTCTTTAAATTTCTATAGTTAGGTACTTTGTCTCAGCAATGGGAGAGTAACTAAGACATCAGCCATGAGATAAGGTTACCTTTCAGGCATCTTCCTATTACACAGGCATCTCCCGTTAGTTAACATCTTTCCAAAAAAGTGACACTGCCAGGCAGATCAAGCTGCTAGCCTATGTGCAGTTGCTAGCAAGAGTGCACTGAGGGGTTGAGAGTTTCCAGTCTCTTAGGCTGATCTTCACCCACTGCCTGCTTCAGCCCTCCCACCCCAGCCTTCAGAGCTTCCTGTACTTGTGGGTCCAGATTTCACAGTAGAAGTCAGCTTCCTCCCTGGCCTTCCCCTACCCAGAGGATCATTATTTCATCTTAGCTGTTTTGCCAACCTGCTTGTCCCTGGTCCATCTGCTTTTCATATTCCGTTTTGTTATGTCATCTGCTGATTTCTTCCATTATTTTTGTCTTTATAGGGTAATTCTACTTTTATCTCTTGCTCTTTGGTATTTTATTGGGGTTTGGGGAAATATGTGTTCAACCTGCTGTGTCCAGCTGGAAACCAAAGCAGTATGTATTGTATGACATAAATGAGACTTCCAACAGGCAGAGTTCTAGAGTCTCTTCTTCCCTGTCCAGGGAAGAGCCAGTCTGGGGAATCTTAACATGTTCCTTTAAGCTAGAAAAACTGGCGCTGGAGAAAAGTGAAGAGCTCTGTGTGACTCTACAATGGGGAGGCTTCTTACAGGTACTTTGGCCTTCACATGTTTTAGTTGAGTAAATCTGTGAAGGAAAAAGAGATCCAATTATGAACCTTTTCTTAGATAGAAGAAGATGCTGTTGGTACCTCTCCTGGCTGCTCCCAGATGACTTGAAGAAGCCATCTCTACCAATCTGTCAAGATATTTTGGCTTTAACTTTTGTCTCCACCAATCCATCTTGTACTCTGTAGTCAGTATTATCTTTCATATAAATTCTCTGTTCTTTATTTTGGATACTTTTTATTGATTCACTTTCGGGTTTTCTGTTCCTCTCTTCACCTGTGTCCATTTTCTTTAATATATTGATCATAGATGTTTTGAATTCTTTCAATTTATTTCTATTCATTTTTACTCTTTATTCTCAATCAGTTTCCTACCTATGCATATCCAGTAACTTTTAAATTACATACTGTTCATTGTGAATAAACAGAACTATGGTGGCTTCAGGAAATATCTTTAATCAGCAAGAATCCTTTCTTTTGTTTGGTGGATAGAATAAAAAGACCATCAGCTCAGTCCTGCTAGAAATTGATCTGGGATGGGGTGGGCGGCAGTATCAGTAAGACTCAGCCATTGTTAGTTTATCCTTTTTCCTCTTTTTTTAAAAAAAAATTCAAGTCTTTATTGGTACATTATGAATACACATCATCATCGCATTCAACATTGAGTTTGTACCAGAATAATGACAAGAGTTGATTCTCATTTTTTCCCTTCTCCCACCCTCTCTGAAACCCCCACCCCCTATATACATAAGCTTTGTTTCCTTTTTTTTATTACTATCACATTATTTTCCCTTTCATTATTTACCCCTACATCCTCTTTCCTTTTAAATATTTTTCTATTTCACAATATCAACTATATATACTAGAACTTATTTACATCTTCATTTTCTCATACCAGAGAAAAGATAAGATATTTACATATCAGTGACCTATTTCACTTATGAGGATGTCCTCAAGGTACAGCTATTTGAGTATGAATGACTCAATCCTATCATTTTTAATGGCAGAATAATGCTCTTCTTCCTGTTGCAAAATCTTTTTGAGATTCTGACTAAGAGCCTGATGGCTCTCTAGCTTCTCAGTGCTAAAAGTTCATTCACTTTTTTGGCAGGTATATCACAGGGGCAGCAGATTGTGGCCAGCAGGCAAAACCAAGACTCTGTCCAT
Organism: Petromus typicus; assembly: GCA_004026965.1. Taxonomy (NCBI): domain Eukaryota; kingdom Metazoa; phylum Chordata; class Mammalia; order Rodentia; family Petromuridae; genus Petromus; species Petromus typicus. Next base: position 12,844 of record PVIR01037526.1, on the reverse strand, counting down.
TATTTTTCTTTCTTTCTTTTCTTTTCTTTTTTTTTTTTTTTTTTTTTTTGAGACAGGATCTCATTTTATAGTTCAGGCTGGTCCTGAACTCAGCTTCAAACTTAGCAATCCTCCTGCCTTGGCCTCCTAAGTGCTAGGATTACAGACATGAGCCACCATACTCAACACTGTGGTGTGTGGTACTGATTGCTGATGGGCATGAATCACCATGCTCGGCATTGTTGTATGTGGTTATCAGGGATTGAACTAGGGAACTTACACTTGCAAGGCAGGTGCTGGAGCCACTGAACTAAATCCCCAGCCCTCTGCTCATTTTCATATGGTTCTCAGTTAAGAATCTTTCTCCCCTCCTCTCCCTTCTCCTCCCCTCTCTTTTCTTTCCTTTCCTCGCCTTCTCCCCCCTCTTTCTCTCTCTCCTTCTTACAGATGAACATTTGTTATCTATTTGATGGAAGGAAATAAAAACTGAATTTCTATTGAAAAAAATGTTATCCTAGCTCACTCCCCTATTCTGCTTTTCTCATAAGTAGATCTGTATTACAAAAATAATTGTATTCTATTTTAATTATATTTTGAATTTAATAAGAACATTGGTAGGAATTTGTTTTCTGTTTTGTTATTTAAATATCTTTGTAATATCCTCAGTTTTGCCTCTTGGCAAAATATTTACATAAAAGTCTTGCTGACATCTGGTGTATCAGCTAGGATCTGACCAGAGAAGCAGAACCACTAAGAATTATATGGAATAAAGAGTTCATTGTAGGGATTAGACCAAATGAAGTGCAGTAGCTGGAGTGGAAATGTACAGAAGGCTATTGCAATGGTGTCTGGCGGAAGGCCTGGAGTTACTATAGATCAGCAGAATAACTGGGGTCTCAACCCATTTTCCAAATTGATTTGAACCTATTTTGTGATCACCTTCAATAGTGTCTCACCAAATAAAGAAGAGGATTCTGGGAAAGACACTTTTAAATTAGTCAGGTTAACCCAGTTATTACTGATATATTTCGAGTTAGATTTTTATCTTCTTATGGGGCATGGTTTATAGTCTGGCAAGTAGCCTGAGAAGTATGGTTGCTTGTATGTCATAGGCCTCTTCCCTGTGGTGAAGGAGCAGATTTCGTGTGTCTTTGCCGGTTCTCAGCCTCTCCTAGGGCCCGGGGAAAGGTCAGATTAGTCTTGCGGGCTCCTCTATTTTCTAATCTGTGGAGACAGTGGGCCCCAGGCTGCATCCTGAAATGGCGAGAGCCAGAACTCATCAGCTGGCGCAAGTTGTGCTCTTCCTTCTCCGGAATTTTAGTGCGTGCAGATCTTCTTGCTTCCACAACACTGCCTTTTAAAAACTGTGATTTCCTCCCTATTTATCCTTTTATGTTCAGCTTTTGCCACAGGGGTATTGGCTTGCCACAACTTTCTTGGATACAGAAGTCTCTCTCAGGTAAATCTGGCTTAGTTGCTCTCCTGTTCAAACTGCACTTCCTCATTGTCTTTTGAATTAGCGCTATTTCTACGCACCGGTCTCCGCATGATCTCTGCTTCCCCAATTATGGCTGCGTCTGCGTGTCCTCGCAAGGCCTGTTTTGGCCAGAGGTAGCTAAATCTGGACTGTGTGATACTGGGGTCCGGGGAGCCTGATTACGAACCACTACCTGTGAGCAAGTAGTTAAAGCACTGCCCTGATTCCAGCGTCTGCATGGGATCAAAGAGGCGGAAAGACGCGGTGAAGGTCTCCTCTTGCGTTTGCGGCCCGTGTGTATGTTGTTTCTTCTCTGTGCGGCCTGTTTGCACCTGTACCTGCGCTGTTGGGGACTCTGGCAACAGCTCACTTCCCAGATCTCTCAGGCACAGAGTATTCCTTCAGGCTTGGGTGATTTTATCTCCTAGAACATTTAATCTGAGACGTCTTTCCTGATTTCTGCCTAATCCACATCTATCAATCTTTCAATTCCAACTCAAGCTATGTGTTTCGTGTGGCTTGTCATCCCATCTCCTGAGTCTACCTACTACCTTGTACTTCTGGGTACCCGAGTTTGTGAGGCTGATTTCCAGTCTGGGAGGGGACTTGTTCTCATTTGTGTTTTTGCCTCTAGTACCCAATGCTAGATCTGACACTCAGGGGACATGTGCACTTGTAGAGACAGAGAGTGAAGATAGGAAAAGAGATGGAAGCGTGGGAGCAAAGAAGGTAATAGAAACAGTTACATAAAGAAGGAAACAGAGATGATGTAAACCCATCTGAGAAGCGCATTTTAGAGGCATCCAGAAGTAACTGGGATTAGGAATGCTTCCAGCGTCAGCTCTATAATGGGGAGATGTTACCAGCAGCCTCTCTTTTTGGAGCCAGGGCCAGATCGTGCCTATTTACAGTGTCTATTTGCTCACAGACACTGGGCAGGCCCCTCTCGTGTGAGCCAGCTCGCCTTCGTGGTCCCCAAGTGCTTTATTTGGACTAACTGGGCAAGCTGGGACTTGTTCAAAGGGTGGAAGTGTCTGCAAATAGCGTGCAGATCCCAGAATGGAAGGGCCATGGCTTCCTGGAGAGGTAGGGCTGGCGGGGGGTTCTGAGCTCCTTTTGGAGGGAGACAGCTCAGAGTTCTGCCATCTCTCTAGAAGTAGAGCACAATCAGCTAATTATCCTCTCACACCTAGGGTCTTGTACCCAGTTTCTACAAATCCTGAATCCAGTACAGTATCAGAAAAGTTTGTCTTCTTTTTCAGAGTCCCTTATATGGAAAGCTTCAGGAAGACAATCTGCAAACCTGAGCAAACAAACAAAGAAACAAAAAATCCCCTGCAAGAGACTGAGCTTCCTCCTACTCCCTGGATCCACTCTGAGTTCTCACTATGCCTCAATATGTTCACTTTGTGAGTATCCATGAAACTCCTGTCTTTGTTTCAGGAATCCAAAGTCTCTCACCTATACCTTGTCCTGAATACAATGGATTGTTCATGCTAACCACACCTGGGTGACCGTCACAGTCCTGTTGGTTTTTTTTTTTTTTTGAGATGGAGAAATCTTTTTATTGGACTAGGGTTTTGTGGCAGGGACTGAGCGCAGAGCCAAGGTGGCACAGGCCATGCTTAGTACACCCTCTCGAGTGCGATGCCCACCGATGAAGCCACTGGCATGGACAAAGACGCATCCAGGGATCCCACTGACCTGGTCCAGGGCCTCGTCCCAAAGACCCCGCCATGGCTCTGGCAGGGGCAACCGGTTCTGGAAACAGTGGAGCTCCTTGGGTACACACTGGACCTGCCACTGTCCAGTCTGGTCAGTGTAGATAACAAAGGCAGTGGTTTCGGGTGGAGACAGCCCAGATTCCAGGTGGAATCCAGGGTCAGGATACATGTGGGGAGAGTTGAATATTTTGGTTCTTTGATTATAATTTTTGTTGAACTGAAGTCTTCTGATTCAAGTCCTTATATAATTTGCTGTATATGAAATAACTTCTTTAATTAAAAATTAAGCAGTTGGTTACAAACCAAGAATATTTGAGCTTAAAAAACCAGAAATGACCAATACTTAATTCTCTACTTAACAGATAGAAATCTTGGGGGTGCATCTAGGTATAGTGGCAAAGTGAAGGGGGTAGGAGCTAAGGGGAGAAAGAAGAGAACTTTGTGGTAGAAATCTTAGCGTTCTGACTGGAATCTCTCTAGTTTTTCCAACCCATATCTTTTTATAGAATGATAAAAAAATTGATAACGTAGTGGAGGCCTTACATAAGTTACTGACTAGACTTTCTTCAAACTGGTGCATGTGTTGGGTGCAGGGAGATGTTTGATCTCTAAGATTCTTTACAGATCTGTAGGCCCCAATCAAACTATCATTTCCGATCTTTAATTAAGTGCTTTTATTACTTAGGGAAAATCACTTCACCTATACAGTTTCCCCTTCTACAGAATGGTAGAAATTTGCCTAGAGGCCTTCCAGCTATGAGAGTCTAAAAGGCAAGAGGGTGTCTGGGCAATGGACTGTTAGTTCCAGGGCTGGGACAGGATGAAGCAGCAACTGTGAGGCCTAGAGAATGAGTTCTCTTACAGCCCTAGGCTGTTCTCCTGCCTCACCCTTGTCCCAGAATGCATAACCCTCCCTTTGGCATCATCCCTTGGGGGGTGACCCTCTAAACATTCACGTCTAAGTTTCATGTCTCCAAGGGCTGTTAAGTCCACCTGCTGTACATGTACCCTTGAAAGTTCAGTGCCCTTTGCTAATCAAGATAAGACTTTCTCTCCCTCAAGAACCATATTAAATCGAAATAGGTACCCAAGGCAGGAGAGAGGTTAACCCGGGGCAGCCACTAATCCTAAAATGACCCAAAAGCAGCACCTACAATGCCATTATCCCTGGAGGGCTCAGGACTCAGACACTGCAGATCAATCCTGGCACTCTTGCTTGCTGAGCTAAGCTCTGGCCACGGTCCTTCTCAAATGAGCACTCTAGGCAGCCCCCACCAATCAATCACAGTTGGCAGCAGAAATGAAATCTGTTTGCCATCCCTGCATTAATCTTTTATCAGAGATTAATTTGTCTGATTAGTCAGGGGTTTCCAACAACAATAAAGCTTTGCCTGGCAGAGACCAGAGTCCCAAGGGAATGGGCTACAAAAGTGGGGAGAGTTTTATTACTTTGATAGGTCATTTAGGGAATGAGTGAGATGTCCAGAAATTTACAGGCTCAATGTGACTGAACTGGTCATAGAGGGTCCATCAGTGGCCTCTCCAGGCTGGGAATGACTCTTATACTTCCTCTGGTTTCTCATTGAAAGTACATACGTTAGCCCATTACGGCACAGAGTTCTGACACAGGCATCCCATATTGTGTATCTTGTTCCAGCATTACCATGTTTTATGTTCTATTACATAGCTGTCAATTTAATATTCTTATCTTTTGATGTCTCAGAGTAACTTCTGAGAGGTGGTGATAGAGGGGCAGGGAGGCACATCCCTTTCTTTCACTTTTTCTGTGCAGATGATAAGTTCAAGACTGCTAGAGCTTGGCAGGTTGGCCAGGTCGGGTCTTTTGGGATGGGGGTGGGGCTGACTCTTCAGCATGGACGTGTCTGTATGTAGGGAGTTGGCTGATCTGTGCCACTTAGCTGTGCCAATGTGTATATGGAGAACAGTGGGGGTGGGGAGATTATTTCATGAGGAGCTGAGGAGCTTTCTGGGAAGTGAGAGTCCAGTGAGAGACTGTACCAAGGCCCAGAGCTGGTTCTAGGACCTAAGATGGTCCTCAGAACTTCCCAGACTCTGAGCAAAGGATTGCTGCTTTCATCTCAGGGACCCAGGAAGTCAAGTTCCAGGTTTGAGGCCAGCTGGGGAAGTGGTAAATGGGCCCCTCTCTGGGAGTTTGAAAAGCTTCATTTGTTCAAAGGGAAGAGTTCTGCCGCAGCTGGGGTAAGATCACGTGTGGCGCCCAGTGAAAACACATCCACTCTGGACCCAGGTCTGCAGGCTCCCTACGAGAAGCCTAGACTTTGGCGGAATCTTTTGGAGCCAGCGGTGATCACTTCTGCCTTCAAACGATGTTTTTACAGAAATAATATGAGCATAGTTTAATAATTCAAAGAGCACCATTTGTCCGTGGCTTGTAGTGAATAAGAGTCATTCCCTGCTTCGCTGCCTCCCACCCAATGCACCGCTCCCTGGAGAGTCCTGTCACCTGCTTCTTCTGTTTATCCCTGTATTTCTCATTTACACAACTGTACTTCTGTTTCTTAGTTTTCCAGTTTTAGATATCACATATTGATTTTTTATTTCAAGATTAGAATTTAGCCCTTTTACAGAAACACAGACACACAGATATACCTACTCTTCCTTTTTCTGGGTCTATTTATCTTACAAGATTTGACTAAATAAATATTCCATGTTTACACTAGTAAGACTAAAAATATAATTGACAACTAAGCAACATGTTTTCTATGATTACATTTCTTTCCTTCAGCAACTTATGCTCGTTATTTTCTCAAAGAGTTGAGAAGTGGGACTAATTACCTGATTTTTCATTTGCTTTAACTTTATGTTTCTATCACTTAACTTCTCAACTTTTCCTTCCCAAATATGGCAGATGGCTCTCAGTTGCACATTTTCTCCAGGCACCCAGCCTGGATTCTTCCTCCTGTCCTGGTATCCCTGTCGGCTTCTGCATACCTGTGACTGTTATCCCGCCACTTACTTCACTGGCTTTTCAACACTCACTGTGCTTTGGATCTCATCTATTCCCCTTTCTTAGACCATTTCCTTGTTGAATAACATGACTTCTTTGGGCTTCCTAAGAAAGGGTATATAATTTGAGACCATTACAGTGTGAGAATGTCACTGGACTAATAAATCAACTGTGACTCTCCGTTAAAACACCTTTTCTTTTCCTGTCATTTTTTAAAGGCACTGCACCATTTTCTTCTCTTTAGGAAGATCTGATACCATTCTCATTTCTGATGATTTATATGTGACATTTGTTTGTTTTTCTCTGGAAACTTTAGAACCATGTTTTAAAATTTCATAATCATGTTATTTGGTGGGGAGAGGCTTTTTCCTCATCTATTCACTGCGGTAGGCCCTAGACCAGCTCTTTTAACCTGGAAAATTTCACCCTCAGTCCTAGGAAATGTCTTTGTACTCTCTCCTTGACAATTATACCCAATATACCTTTGTTTTTATCTTTTTTGATCTTCTGATATTAGATTCATTTATTTGATTTTTTTTTCTTTTCTGAGTTTTCATCTTTTAAAAACATCCTACTTTTTTGGTAATTAACTTTAGTTTTTTATTCACTTTAAAATTTTATTCACTTTTATAAATTTTATAATTTCCTCTTCTCTTTCCAATAATAATGTTATATTTTTATATGTGAATTTTTTTAAGCTCTTTTTATATTTCTGCCCCTTGAGTTCTCTGATTCCTCCGAGTTCTTTTCCCCTTTAATTTGTTTTCAGCTATTTGATCTGGCCCCAACTTTTGCTTTTCTGGCAATCTTTGGCTAACAGGTTACACTTAAGAGCACATGTTATTGATTCCTCTTATTTGCTGATTAGAGTCTTTGCCATTGGAAGGTCTGGTAGAAACGATGTTTTCTGGAGAGAATTCAAACTACAGAATTTTATGCTGAGGTAGTTTTTCCCGAAGTTACTTCTCCAAGTTCCTGACTGGACACAAACCTGGCTTCTGAGACTCCTCTGGGGCCGTGAGGAGTTGGGACATTCAGAGCGATGCCTCACCTTGTCCGTTGTCATCCCTTGTCTCTTCCAGTCAGGGGCATGTCTGATTCCATTTCTCTCCAGTAAAATCCTCCGCTTCTCTGTCTGTGCAACAGTGGGGCAGAGATTCTGCACCTGTATCAGCCATGACTGACTTTAGCAGCAACTGCCACAGAAATCTCATTTACTTAACAGGAATCTTGCACTGTTGGAGCTGCACCCAAATCCTAGTGTCAGCTCCAAGGCAGGACTTGGAGCAGCAGTGATTCTTTCCTTATCCACGTTGGCTGAGACTTAATATCTGTTGGCTCATCCATACCTCAATCTCTTGACAAGCCATTAAGTCACTATTGTTTCCCATTACCATCAATTTATTTAGGGTGGGCAGGTCATCTGGTTCTAGCCAATGAATTATGGGGCAAGTCTGCTAGGAAATATATGGTCCTTTCTCTTTTCCATGCAGATATAATGCCACAAACCTTGGCTGTTATTCTGGGACTGCAAGGGAGGAGAAGTCTCTGAGGAGAGAGCTACATGATAAGACCAGCTGAGAGGAAAGAGGAAAGGAACCTGGATCCTCGGTGGGACCTGGAGGCTTCGCACCACCCCATTACACAGCCACCCTGCCTAGAAGTCCAATAGGTGAAGTGATAGATATCGTTGTTGTCTAGTTGTATTCATTTGTTCCTTCTCCCTGGAAGCTTCTGAAATGATCTGGTGATATGTCCTTGGAGATAGGGAATAAGGCAAGATATTTGATCAGATCAAAAAGTTGGGGACAGGAGTCCAAACCAGGTGCAGGCTTGACCTGGGATGTGAAATGCGTCCTGGGTCACATTGTCAAAGCCAGACAAGGGACAAGATTATAAGGTGATGAGGTCTAGTAGTTCAGATTCATACTCCAGAGTGCCAGCTTCATCATTAATCCTGGGGTGAACTTGTTTAAGTTACTGAAGGCAACTAAACCTCACTTATAACAGTGTCCTCATTTGTAAAATGTAAGTCACCCTAGTAACTTTCATCTAGATTGTTGCAATTATCAAACGGGTGATACCTGTTAGGAGCTCTGACTTGTGCCTCATGTAACATGTTCTCATGACTGTCAGAAACGGGATCCATCAAGTTCTATACACAGTGATCACATGTTGTCTGTGTGAGGGACTTTGAGTGCCAGAGCCAGGTTAGGACCAAGCTGATGCTAACTGGAGAGCACTAACTCTTAAAGACAGTGGGAGAGAGCTTAAAATAATTGAAAAGTTACCAATGTGTGGAAATCCTAACACTGAGATTACAAAGAAAATGCCTCAAACCACTGGTTTTGAAACTTGTATCACCATCACCTGGGTCCCATGATTCACTTTGCAGGTCTCACTGCAGTTTCTGATTTACCGGTCAGGATAGGATTGAGAAGTCACGTTTTGAGCATGTTCTCAGGTGATTCCCATCTTGCTGGTGTGGTGCTGTAATTTGGAAGTGGAATGTCCCACAAAGACCCACATATTCAGGGATGTGGAATCTAAGAAGCAGGGCCTGGTTAGAAGTCCTTAGGTCATTGGGAACTTGGAAACAGCTAGGCCCTGGTCCTTTCTTCTGCCTCTCCTTTGTTTCCTGTCCATGAAACGAGCAGTTTTGTTCTGTCACATTTTCCCACTATCCTGCCATAGATGACAAAGAAGCCAATCCCCTTGCTGGTCATTCACTGTGGTGACTACACCATGTCAGTTCTACTTTCAGTATTAGGGCGGATGTAATGAACAGGATCCATGCCAGTGAGGGAGACAGGCTGGTCATCTTGTGGCCACAAGACAGGAGGTTAAGTGCCCATGGAAGGAAATATGCATCAGCTGACTTGAGAGCACAGAGCAGGGTGCCCTGGGGCTGCCTGGAAGGCAGCGTGGCCGGAGAAGTCCTCTTGACTTCTTCAGTGTTGAAGAGAAGCCCTCCTCTCCTTGCCAAGGAGCTTTCTTTCTCTGGCTATTGGAGCCACCTGACTTTCTAGAGCTAGTGCTTCTTTCCTACAATTTGTTTGCATTCTCTTCACCCAGTTGTTAGGATTCCATGTCTTTCTCCCCTCCTTCCCTCTCTCTGTGTGTGAGGAAACATGGGGGAGAGATGCTTGGATGGCGTTGTTCGGAGCGAGCAACTGTTCCAGGACTGAGTAGCATCACAGCTCTCAATCCGGATTTCCTTGTGTATTTTTCCGACTCATCTGGTGATAGATGACACTCCCTCTCCAGGTTTAGCTATAGAGTCTATGTGGTTCTAAGATAGCCATTTTTGTCTATTGTAAACATGGACTATTCTGTATGGTGTGTTGGCAGGGAAGGAGTTGAAGTCAGACAAATGTGTGGACAGAGAAAGGGCTTTCTCTCTGTGGAGTGGGGTGAGAGTCCTCTATTGCACTACGTGTTGCAATACGGATGCAAGTTCCTGAGGTTCTAGGAAAACTTCTGGGCTGAGTCTTCTTCTATAGGGGATTTTGGCCACTTAAGGCTTCCATGGTGTGGGTGTCAGGGAACCTTCCTGGGAGAAGTGTAAACAAGCTCTTGGTTGATGCTCTCCTACACAAACATGTCTGTGTCTTCAAGGCCTCTGATCAGCGAGGACCCTTTGCTCAACATCTCTCTTCTCATGACTGGCTACAACTGAACCAGTTTATCATCATCTTTATATTAATTAAATTGCTGTCTTCTGTTTAATATTTTTAATTAAGCTTCTTAAACCAGATCTTATAGATCTAAGTTTTACATTGTAGTTTCTTTCAAAGGCTTTGTCATGGGAGCTATTTTTTTTACTACTATTAATCCCTTATAATAAATAACACAAACTCCAATAATGCTATAGTAGATATTTCCCTTGACTCCTGTCTCCCTCCACATTTATTATTGACTCAATTTATGTTCCTTTAAATCGGTTTTAGTCTGGGTGGCAATCTCTAATTTACTGACTGATCAATTTGAATTTGTTTTATAAGATTCCATTAATTACTCTGTCCAATTCTGTTGCAATGCCTGGAAACAGTACATTCTCTAGCATTCCTGTCAGGCCCTCTGGCTGTATATTTTTATGCAATAGATACCTGTAGGTTAGGGCTGGTGAACCCTCTGATGCTCAGGCTGTCAGATGTTTTTAGTATTATTCTCAGCAAGGAGCAGGGAGCTGAACTGTTCTGTGGTCAGACTTTTCCTGATACCTAAGACCTCTACCAATGGCTCCTTCCCCAGTGAGTGATCTAGACATCTTCTCAGTGTCACCCTGATCCTTCTCTCTGAATACATATATTCCTGCCCATACACGTACACACACATATACATGTGCTCAAATCACATACTTTTTTAGTTGGTTTGAATGATCTTACTTTACAACAAAATGAAATACTTGACTACAGAGTGATTTGTACATTACATTGAGTAATGTAGAAGAAATGATAGTACTATGCTGAGGCCTCATTCTAGAACCTCTTGAGAGAGAGTCTGTTAATGAGAGCAAAGACATAAAGCAAGGTGTTATTGTCAGGGTTTGCAAGAGAGTAGAAAATATAGGACACATAATTAATAGGATTATTTTATAATATTCCCCCTGAAAGTCAAATGCATAGGAATGTGAGAGATTTGTCTGCTCACTAGGGACCAAAAGAATCTAGCTGAGGGCCTGGATCCAATGGCAATATCCTGCACAAGTCCAGCTGAAGGCCTAGACAAGGTAATGTCTTCCATGAGTAAAGCCAGAGGCTTAGAGCCCACAGCAATGTTCCATGAAAGTCTGTATCAAGGATCTGCCTTGGGCAGTCCCAAAGGCCAATAGTGGAAACTAGAAGTCTGCTCCAGTGGGGTGAAGAGTCTGTGCCACCAGGCTGAAGGATCTGCCCTGAACCAGGAAGTGATGCTCAAGGTGAATACCAGTGCTCACCTGAAGAAAACAGCCACAACTTTCAGTGGTGGAGAGGACCCAAATTCTTTATATGATAACAGCCAAGTCAGGTTAGAAAAGCCACCCATAATAATCTTCTACACGAAAATCAACAGCACACAATCTAACTCTCTAGTTTTCCTTTTATGCCATTGCCAACAATTCTCAATTGAATCTTCTTCACCCAAAACCATGCTGTCTCAGTTCTGCTGGGCACTCCAAGTTGACCATTATTAATCCACCACACAAGACCAGCAACATAAAGGGTTCATTCAAGTCACCAAGTTGATTTAAGAAGGCAAGAAGAAATAAATCTGTGTCCAGTTAGATCTTGAAGAAGTCTATGGAGGTGAATTTAGAAAGCTTCTTTCACGATTAAAGTCAACTTGAGACAAAATCAAGTGTCTGAGAAGACAACAGTGAGCCATTGTCTTTAGAAGAGAAATAATAATTTAATATTTGACCTCCTTTCACTGCTCCATACTGGACAAAACTAATGGTGGTCATTCACCTTCTGCATTAAAGCCTTTAGTGATATGTAATACCATTTCCTCCTCTTCAGGGAGCCTCTGTAATTTGCAGAGGGCTTGTGGAATTCTGTTGGCTTTATTGACAAACTTCTTCTCAGGAAAGAGTACCGAAACAATGTTTTTCTTGGAATAACAATCCTTCTCTAGTCTCAGTCTTTGTGGTCTGGACAAGGAAGTCTGACTCTATCTCCCAGCTTTAATGATGAGTCTGAGAAATCATGATTTCTTTTGTTGTTGTTTGTTTTTGAGACAGGATCTTATTTTATAGTTCAGTCTGGTCTTGAACTCAGCCTTGAACTCAGCAATCCCCCTGCCTCTGCCTCTCCAGGGCTGGGATTACAGGTGTGAGCCACCACACCTGGCACTGTGGTATGTGGTATTGATTGCTGATGGGCATGAGTCACCATGCCCAGCATTGTTGTATGTGGATACCAGGGGTCAAACCCAGGTCCTTGTACTTGCAAAGCAGGCACTGCAGCCTCTGAGCTAAACCTCCAGCTTGAATGTTTTACACCACAGTCATTTATTGGTTCAAGAGTGGTCATGTGATCTGAGCTGTTCAGTCAACTTCAGCCCTGAAAATTTTAATGGGTCCTTGAGGGATGGAATGCACTCATTCTCCTAGTCAACTGACAGGATACCAGTCTGGTGCTGCTAGCAACCTTGTCATCCACACTGAAGGAGACTATCTCTGAATATGAAGCCAAGGTGGAGAAGAACAGTGTGGAAAGATGGCATTACTGAAGCCTATCTCTCGGCTTTCAAGTTATGTGAACAAGTAGTTTCTCATTTGACTTAAGCTACTTGTGTTTGGTTTCTGAGACTTGAATGAAATAGGAAGACTTTGGTTATTAGAATTTTATGACTTTTTTATATATCAGAATGAAACTCTGTCCATCTCTATTCTGCCCTCTGGGCCACATAGAAAACATCCACCTCTTCCTTCATATGATAACTGTTATTAAAGATATTCCACCTGTTCTGAATCTTTTCTTTTGCGGGAGGTATTTCTGTGCTAGCCATGCTGGCCCAGGCTCTGGGGCTCAAGTGATTCTCTGGGTTCAGCCACTATGTCTGATCCAAATCTTTATTTCTTGAGTACACACCCCACAAATCATGTTGTCCATTCTCCTTATAGTAAGGTTCCTATCCTCTCGCCATGAAGGTTACCTCGTTCCAGACAAACTACGGTCACTCGTGTTCCTC
>PVIR01037525.1:0-15113 GCA_004026965.1 Petromus typicus | reverse complement strand
AAATTGTGCTGGAAAAACTGGGCTTTATTTAACCTGCCAAATACTAAAGCTAGTCCTATGTCTTTCACAATGTACTAAAGTAAAATCAAAGTTGATTAAAGACCTAAATATTAAAACAGAAACACTAAACCTGCTGCAAAACAGGTTAGGTAGAACTCGTGGAGACACTGGTTTAGGGAAGACTTTAAAAACAAAACCTCTATAGCAGGAGAACTAACAGAAGTAATCAACAAATATGATCTCATCATATTATAAAGCATCTTCACAACAAAAGGAACCATTGGCAGAGCGAAAAGACAACCAACAATATGGAAAAAAATTTTACCAGCTGTTTCTCAAATAAAGAACGACTATCCAGAATATATAAAGAGCTTAAAAAATCACAACCACCAGTATAAAGATTCAGTTCAAAAATAAGCACCTGAAATGAACAGACACTTTTCAGAGGAAGAAGTAATAGCAGGTAAGAAGCATATGAAGAAATGCTCAACATCACTGGTTATTTGAGAGATGCAGGTGAAAACAACATTGAGATTTCATCTCACTCCACAACTAATGGCTACTGTCTTGAAATTAACCAGTAAAAAATGCTGGCAAGGCTGTGGTGAGAAAGGAGCCCTTCTCCACTGTTAGTGGGAATGTAGACTAGTGCAACCACTATGGAGGATGGAGATTCCCCAAAATCTAAGATTAGAGGTCCCATTGACTCTGCTATTCCACTGCTAGGAATTTACAAGAAAGAATTAAAAGATTTATATCACTGAGACATATGTGACCCTGTTTATAGCAGCTCAGTTTGTGATAGCTAAATCTTGGAAACAACCCAAATTCCCATTAACTGAAGACTGGATAAAGAAGATGTGGGGTTTTTATAAAATAGAATACTAAAATAGAATACTACTTTCTGCCATAAAGAATGATACATTTGAGTCATTCATACTCAAATAGATGTATCTTGAGGACATTCTCATAAGTGAAATAAATTGGTCACAGTTGTGTAAATACCATATCTTGCCTTTGGTATGAGAAACTGAAGATGTAAATAAGTTCTAGAATCTATGATAGATATTGTGAAATAGAAAATATTCAAAGGGAAAAGAGGGTTAAGGATAAGTAACGAGGGAAAGAAAAAAGTGACGGTAAAAATAAAAAATGGAAACAAAACCTATGCATAGAGCGGCTGAGGAGCTGTAAGGTGGCAGGGGAATGGGAAAAACAGAATTAAGTTGCATCATGCACTAGTACAAATTTCAGTGTCAATTGTGATCATGATCATGATGAGTATATAAAATGTACTAATAAAATCAACTAGTTTTTTAAAAATAATTCTTATTTTGATTTTCTCTCTTTTAGACACAAACAAGGAATAAGGTTTTAATAAATGCAGTTATTCCTTCTAATTCAGTAGATAAACTCAGTTTATGTTAAGCTGGGTAATTATTAGTGGCTTTGCTTTTCTCTATACAAACTGCCTTGATTTCAATGATAAATGTGACCCAGTAACAAAGAGTAAGGTAGAAATTTTTCTGCAGATGTGTTCCATACTTAAAATTACTTTGGCTCTTGGGCGGGGGGGGGGGGTAGTTTGTCAGAAATAAAGACTAAAGTGGCAGACTTCCAATTAGTTTTTAAGTGAATCTTTGGAATTGTTCCTCAATGCACAGGATCCTAGATTCATAGCATTCAAGCATTTGAAGGTGTGTGTGAAGGCTGACCAGGTGGACGCCAGGAGAGTCATCTACAACCAATGGTGGTCAATTGTTCTCTAACTAAAACTATTCCATCAGTTAAGTCAGCCTTTTTTCTCCTTTGTGATGATGATAAAGAAAGTTTATAAAAGCTTGAATAAAACCCTACACTAAATTCTCCAAAGTGGCATTTGAGGGCTTCATGATGTGTGCTCCATGAGTAATAAAGTTCTAAATAATAAATAAAGTTGTAATCAACAAGTCAAAAATTGTGGATTGCACAGGGAAGGTGGCATGTGGATACCAGGTAACTTCAAACTGGAGCAATGCAATTAGGTAAATCTTACAAAAAGAGTTGGTCATCTACTTGGACTCATAAGTGACTCCTGTACATTTAGGGGATTATGAGAGAAATACATGCATGCTAAATAACATTACCCTTAAGGTGGGTAGAATTATATCCCAGTTGATGGACAAGCCAAGTAGAACTCAAACAGTTGAAATAACTTGCCTGCAGTCAGAGAGCTCGTCAGTGGAAGAGATAGAACCTGAGTTTAGGCTGTTCAGGTTCAAAGTGCATGCCTCTCACCACAGCAATGTATTGTACCCTTACATCTGCCCCATGTATTGTCAGTGGTGGACAAAGTGTTGTGTGCTTTAAAGCCTTGTTGAGTAAGTCTTGCCATTTTTCTTCATGCTCTAATTACCTGATTTGGATTCTGAAAAGAGGAGCTTTTGAAACTGAATTCCCAGAGTATTCAATAGATAGATGAATGAAGTGGTCACATGTATTCTGAAAGAAGGAGCTTTCAAAACTGAATTCCCAGAGTATTTAATAGATAGATGAATGAAGTGTGTGCATGTGTTTGAGATCTGAGGCAGGTGAGTACAAAATTTTAAATGACATTTGGTGAGGGGTGTGATAGCCTTTCATTCACTTCTGTTACCAATGGAAGACCACTGAGAGTGTGCTATAGACACACAGAGAAAAGAATTAAAAATTTGAGCATGGACTATCCTTACTCTGAGAAGACAACATACATTGTTGGTGCCTTTTCTGATTTTTTAAAACAACCTTTTGTCTATAATTTAACTGTACTGGCAGGAGGATTTGAAAAAATGATGCCCAGATTTTACTAGATGAGAAAACAGTATCTCCGAAATGTGTATCCATTTTATTGATGATTTGACTGTGCCTATTTAATTTGCCTTGCAATTCTTCAGTTTCTTGAGTTTAACCTAAATCTCAGGAAGGAACAGATGTTTAATTATCTTAGATATAAAATTCAACCAAGCTGGAGACTTTCAAAAAGCCAGTTTCTCGTGGTTTCCATCCACAACTTAACACGATTAGTTCACTTGAAAAGACTCACAGACTCTAGAGTTTTAATCAATTTGGGCTGAGTTTCAAGGTTTTGGTGAAGCCTAAAGCCAGGCTCCTCCAGCTAGTCTCAGGTCAGATTACAAAGCCTCACAGCGCTCTAGTTTCTAAGTCCGCACAGCACATGGCTGGGGAAGAGCATCAGCATTGCAAAGAGGGGCCTGCGTTCCCACCCGGATGGCAGAGAACAAGCTCCTTTGAGCCAGCCACCTAGGAGTTACAAGAGAGCAGGGGAGGAACTCTGTGGAACTCAAGAGGATTTACACAGCCTCCTGTAGATTATCCTATTGACCTTAGCCTTGTGGTTAGATACAGAAGGCAGCCCGCTCCTCCAATCCACAATTTGCAATCAAACTAAATTTTCATTTTATGAAGACAATAGCAAATTCAATTAGAAACTCTAAGTGCTCTGCTACATCAACCAGTTTGTGAACAATTAGTTATAATCGGTACTTTTCTTCGAAGAAGTGCATTCTTTACCTGAAGTCAAGGGCTCTTGGGAAGGTGTAAAATTCTTTCTTGACTTTGAAAAAAATCAAACCAATCCTTTCTAATCTGAATTTTATAGGCCATCCAAAACTGCTGATGACAGCTTTAAAACCAATGAAGAACTGAGATCTATCTTTTCAATAAGAAATGAAATTTCATGTATACTTTCTAAAAGAACAGATGGTGATGTTAAATAAGAAATCTATACATATTTTTCTCACAGAGTATAATTTCTAAATGCTTAATGAGCTCCAAGAAATATCAAACTTGCCACCCAGACTATAATGATGGCTTTGGACTCATTTCAAGAAAGAGACCATGGGGACAGCCATGTTAACACAGCATTTCAATCATCATACTTCAAGGAGTTAATTTGTTCAGATAATTAAACACAAGTAAATTGTAGTGATGCTTTACTCCTTGCAGCTGGGGGTGAAAAATGCAACTTTATAGTCCTTTTGGGTAACCAGACACAAAATTAAGAGTCTTTAAGAAATAATAGGAGATGAGAGATGTATCTTTTTTAAAGTACAATATGTAATTGAGAAAGATCAAAGTGATTAATTGAAGTCATTTCAGTAGCAGAAAATAGAATGAAGAAACTGGCATGCTCCTGTGCCCTCCGATCAAGGGTTTAGACTCAGGTAATATCCAGACAGGACGTCAATGTTCTCCAACTACACAGAGACTGGGAATTTGCAAATGTAAATGAAGTAGGATTAAGGAGATCTCAAGGGCTTCTGTTTCAGAGAGAATGATGTTAGGATATTAGAAAGACTATAGGAATCATGCAAAAAGCCAAGTTTTCTGCAGGACCTCTTCCTTCCACTGCCTGAAACAAGATATGAAATTGAATGTTTCTATTTTTATACTAAAATGGAAACAGAGGTGGGAAGGATACAAGGAATCCATCATGCAAAAGAAACAGTTTTTGTTTTAAATTCCAAACCCAATAGAAATTCTAGCCCTCCAAGGATATTACAAGGCTGTAACCTTAGCCCTCTACTTACCTGACCTTTAGCAGCAGGGAGCAGGCAGCAGCAAATAGGGCTTGGAAGTCTACTTCCTAAATCAGTCTCATTTTCTCCCACTTCTGCCCTTTCTGTGAATTATTACACCACCTGGCACCAGGAATATTATTGACTCTGGAGCAGAGAGCTTAATTTTGCAATAAATTTTACAGATTGCTAACTGAAAAACAAGAATAAAAATGAACTACTAGGTAGTTGAAACCGCTGACTCTTGGTGCTCTTTCCTGACCCTGAGTAATTTATGGCAGCCGAGCTGGGCTCCCACACTGCGGCTGCCACTTTGGCGTGGCTGCTCTATTCACCGCGCCTGAGGCAGCCGGCCAAGGAGGAAGCCATGCTGCCTGCTCTGTGGATTTCAAACCGCACTGCGCATGCTGGAATTCCCACAGCCACCCCTGCAGTCCCGGCTCCGGCATCTCAGGGTAAGAGTCAGGATGAAAATAGAGTCATGATCCTGATATCTGATGGAAAGAGAGGAGTGAGAGGAAATGCAAAGCAATGGATCCATTCTGTCTCTCCTGTGCTTTTTAGTTCCACCTGTGTGTGGAATCTAATGCCACTTCTTCTGTGCATTTCTGTTTAAGTTATATTTGTGTGTCACTGACCACATGAGTACTAGGCTACTGGACTAGGGCTGAAAAGGTGTATAACATATGATATCTGCTTGTATCTGCTCCTGAGTAAAGAAAACCACCACAAAATGGTGCTCATGCATTCGGCTATTCATATAGGCTAGAGGCTAACTTCAGGAAGATTTGGTTCTATGCCAACTATCCTCCCTCCCTCCATCAGGTCAGCCCAAACATGTCTGGCTGTGGTAGAAGAAGTCTAAGAAAATCAAGGCACAAGCACTCTTAAGCCTCTGCTGAAATTAACCTTGCTACAATTCCATTGTCCAGAATGGAACATATACACAGTATGTAAGACACACAGGAAAGCCAGTGCAAGAGACTACTACAGAAAGAAATGGACGTGGAGTGACCCAGAGACATGAAGTTCTTAGTGCAGGTCAGTCCAGCACAATAAGGGAAGCAGGTGTGTCAGTAGAGCTGCACAACAGTCAAATGCAGAAGCATCTCCTGAGGGCCCACTGGCTGGGGTACTGAGTTCTGAAAGTTGAGTGGGAGCATAGGTGGGGTTCTGCATGGAGGGGCAGCATAGAGACTGAGAAGTAGGCATTCATCCTCTGGAACAAAATGTTTGCTGCACAGTGCATTTCCCACGGTGACTTCCTGGAAGCTACTCCTTTCCTTTCCATGCCACTGCACCATGGTCCTCCTTCTTTTTCTCTCCTTCCTTCTGTGTATTTTTTTTTACCTTGACTTCTTTTGCACATTTGTGATCATACTCAGTGGCTGCCATCCAGCTCTGACCCAGGACAGTACTGATTATTCTTAAGCCTCCCTTTTCTTCCCAGTCATCACCTCCAACCCAAGTTTATACTTCTCCACACTTCCCAGGTAGTTTCTTGTGGACACATTCCAAGGTCCCATTATCCTTCCCTCCAAGTGGTTCCCCACCACCACCCCCCGCACTGTTCCCATTTGAAGTTATTGGCACCCATATCTCTCTGTCACCCAACCGGGGACATAGAGACCAGTTTTTCACCCTCACTTACTCCCATGGCATCTCACCACCCAGATTCTGCTGACTTTGGCCCATAAGCAGTTTCTAGTTCACTCCCCACCTTTTTATGATGCACCCCCCACTTTGTTACTCCAGATCTTCATGATCTGCAGTAATCACAAAAGCCCCAACTGATCTTCCCTTCACAAATCTGTCATGCACCCAACTTGCATTATAATATTTTTGAAATGCAAATCAAATCTACAAATCTTCTGCCTAGAACTTTCTGTGGTTCCCCAATAGCTGTTTTACCTTCACAAAGTGCAGGACACTCTCAGGAAATTGCTCCACAGATTTCAATGTTCTTCTTTCCTCTTCTCAAAATATGTCCTATGCTCTGGCAATGAAATCAATATCCAGGAAGTTGGGCTGTGTTTATGGTGTATCTCCTTGCTCACATGGGCTTGCCATTTCTTACCTTTATGCATTAGTGTTCCCTTTTATCATGCTTCTTCATTAAAATGTTGCATCTTAACAGCTATAGTTCACATGTTTAAAGACTACTCATTTCAAAATAGAAATTTTACTTCAGATGATACGTGATTGGGATGATATCCATCATCATGGATCACACAGAAATCAATGTTTGCTATTCTCAGAGCCATGAAGCAAACCAATTGCAGAACATTTTTTTTCTGAGATATGATTTGAAGAAGACAAATTCAAAGCACTAAATCATCAAAAGAAAAAATGCCTCCCTTGTAAATCTTGACACATAAGATTTATAATGGGAGAATTTATGGTAAATGTAAGAGGCCTCTGAATTTACATCCACCAGATAAGAAGTTTAACTCATAGATTTATTGATCAAGTTGTACAATTTTGTTTGAATGTTTTAAAAAGATGTATGGAAGCTCCATTTTTATATAATCAATGACCTTTCCTTAAATCTATAGGAAAGCCTGCCTAAGTTAAATTTTGGAAAAGCCAAACATATACTCAATTTTATTTATGTTTCTTTTTTAGATCTTTTTTGTTTCTTAAGAAGTGCTGATTGGTGATGTTTTTCCCCCGAGTCAGTCTTAACTGAGAAAATTATTTAAGCTCTAGTCTAGAACAGCCCTGCCCAGTCATCAGCTTTTAGCTGCAGGTGCCTATTTAAATATAAATTGATAAAAATAAAACAAAATTTAAAATGCAGGTTTTTCTTAGCTTCAATTGAATTTGGGGGGGGTGGGCTATAGCAGTCACATATCATCACAGATTATCATATAAGGGCAGATACAGAACATTTCCATGCTTGAGGAGTTTGTAACAGGCAGCTCTTCCCTAGGAGGTGTTTCCAAAGATGGACAGGCACCTGAAGATGATGGCTCATTGCTGTTGTCTCTGCTCCCATTGATGAGTGTATGCTCTCTTTATACTACTTACTGTTTGAGCAGTAAAGTTAGAAATATTTGGGGAGTCACAGAAGTTTGGGGAAAGATAGGCTGTTTGCGAAAAGTTTTGACCCTGTAACAGGAAGTGGGAGTTACTGCCTGCCACATCTGGGAAACAAATTGGTCTTCAGTACCTCATTTGAATTCAGCATAGAAACCTTCTTCATTGCTCCACGCTTAGTAAACACCTTATTGGAGAAATAGTGCCCGACATATTACTAACTTCCTCTAAAATACTCCTATATCCATAATCATGATTATCAGTAGTACTGAATATTCTGGTGTAATTTGATTCACCAGGAGTAAAAGTAGAACAAGCAAACAGCTTTCAGAAGTATAACATCCAAGTCGTCCCAGTGACTGAAATGACCTGAAAATAGGTTACCCTTGAGTTTTAAGATTATAAGATGCTCAAGATTCATTGATTCATAACATTGCTTGAGTGTCTAAGAATAAATAGATTTTTTTGAGACAGGGTCTCGCTTTGTAGTTCAGGCTGGCCTTGAGCTCACTATGTAGCCCAGGCAAGCCTCAAACTCACAGCAATCCTCTTGCCTCTGCCTCCTGAGTGCTAGGATTACAGGTGTCAGCCACCACACCTGGCATTATGGCATGTAGTAGTGATTGCTGGTGGATGTGAATCACCATGCCTGGAGTTGTTGTATGTAGTTACCAGGGATCAAACTCAGGATCTATGCTTGCAACGCAAGCACTGGAACCACTGTGCTAAATCCCCAGCCATAATTATTTTTTTAACAAAGCAAGAAAGTATAACCATTGTTTCAAATGATTGCCAACAATATAAAGGAAAGTACATACACATATGTATGTATAAAGTGTGCACTGCACAATAACTTTAATAAAATGTGTATAGAACTGAGAAAAAATACCCGTATATTTCGACCTCCAAACAATCTGTTTCACTTCAATATTCTTTTTTTTCTTAAATTTCTTAATTCTTAAATTGACTGCATATCTTCCTGTATTTTTGCCTTCAACTGGAACGCAAAAATGTTTGAGCCATGGAGCTCATGAGGAAGGATTATGCATTATTCTCAAATGACATGGTATGACTATTTCCTTGGAAAGGCAACACTGCTTTAGCTGTGCATGGCAGGAGGTCACAGTACTAGCTATTTGTGACTGTGTGCCCCATGCAGGAAACGGTCATCACCACCCCCTCAGGCAAAAGCACTGCAGGTCCTCATCAGACTCAGAAACCCATTCTTGGCTGAAGGGAAGAAAAGCCAGAGAATCTACAGTCTGGACTAGGAATTCATGACTGTCTGCTGCCAGGTATCACTCCTCAAGGTGCCCTGTAAAGCTGTCCAGCACCCAAGCTTATGCCGTCGTGACCAGCGACAGGAACTCCTCCAACTATAGAAGTCAACTTACATCCAGCTGTATTCAACCCAGACTTCCTAACAGAATCACATCATAAAACCATCTCCCATCTGGCATACATTGTAGGCCAAGTTGGTATTATTTGATATGAAAAAGAAACCAAAGACTGAATTAGTATCCCACTAGGTTGATTTTGCAAGTCAGAGACATAATGCAGAGGCACATGGAGCACAGGCCACAAGACGCCCAGGAACCTTTTCTTAAATGAAAGCTGGCCTACTTAGGCCTAATGAACTCCTAAAAAAAGTGACCCAGCAAACAAACACAAAAGTTACAAAAACAACAACCCAAAGCCCCTGCTTTGTTGCCTTAACTTTTACTTCTCCCAAGAAAGATCTTATTACCTGAGGACTTTTTTTTTTTTTTTTTTTTTTTTTTTTTTTTTTTTTTTTTTTTTGGTATATATGGAGCAAGTACCTGGACTGTTCTTCAAATGGACACCTAAATTAGGAAAAGGATCTACCTCCTTCCCTAACCTGTAGTTTTAAGTCACTTTTATGGCCAGCTTCCAGAGTGAGCAAGGTCTCATTTCTGTAAGTCTGGAATGTCTAGGGAAGCCCAGCTTCCAGATGCATTGCTGTGAACCAGAACACAACAGGCAGAATCTACTGTGATCATTGAAAAGGAGAGTCCTAGCAGCATTATTCTTACTCTGGAGTGTGACGTTCTAGAAAACTAAGTGATTGGAAAGTTGCTTTGGTGGCAGGAAACAGGAAGGAATTGTGGGGGGAGGCTACAAAACTTTTGAGTGATGTCTAATTAACGTAGACTGGGATATAATTATGCTCTAGTAATTGGAGTTATTGAAGCCATACGGTTTTTGAAATCAAATTCAGGTGGTGTAGTAATAGTCAGAACTTTGCTGGAAAAGTAGAGATGTATGTGCTCCTTTGGAAAACAAAGAAAAACCAGAATTATTAAAAATAAAATAGTGATAAATGTTTAGCAGTTTTGCAAGTAGGAAATGTCTCTTAAGTCAGAGAATACAGAAGTCTTAAATGAAAAACATATTAAATCAGATAACAATGAATAAATGAACAAAGGGTAATTACAGAAAAGAAAAAAAACTTATGGGCCAGGATTTAGCTCAAATGGTACCATAGCTACCTTGGAAGCACAAGGGCCCAAGTTCAGTTCCCGGTTCCATAAACAAACAAACAAATAAAAAGCCCCCATGTACAGGATGTGAAAATGTAAAAATTACTTTTACCACATTAACTCCCTACTCTCATTCAGTGCTTTAAAGTGGAGAGAAAATTTCTTGAAATTTTACACAGCATATCCACAAACCAATGAGAATAAATCTATGATTTTCTAAAAATTTAAATACAACCTTTGCAGAACAATACATAATAAATACAGAAGAGCAAATAAACCTATAAAAAAGATCCTGAAAACTTCTTATGTTTAAAATGTCCACTAAAAAAGAAGCAAAAATAACATTTTTCTTCTAAAAGGTCAGAAAAAAATTGGGATGGGATACAATTGTGACTATTCAATGGAAGCTCCCACCATCACTGGGGAACCATGTAGAATTCTTGGAGGATGAATTTGTTAAAAACATGATTAAAAATCTACATTCTCTTTAATCTAGAGATTTTCCTCCTATGAATTTAGTGTACAAATAAAGTCACAGAAATCTCTCAAGAATATGTACGAATGTTTATCATTACACACAGTAACAACAAATTCTAAGCAAACTGAATGTCCAACAATGAAGGATTGACTAGATAGATTTCTGCATGTTTCTGTAAGAAGTCTTTACACCGTGACCCAGAAAATGAACCACATGTGTCCTGTGTCCTGAGATATTAGGTCAAATTGAAAAAACAGCAACTTTATATGGCTGCATGTAGTAGAAAGGTGTCTTAAGTTTATTATTGGGAGGTAGAAAGATCAATGATGATAGAAAAATGTACATTACTATGTAAAGAGTTATTTGTATATTTTTAAACAGAAGATATATGAGTACATATATATTTTCTCTTCTCCAGAAGGATGTAAGAGATTGTTAATAATTACCGTGAGGTTAGGGATTCAGAAAATGGACATAATTGCTATTTCTTGTGTTGTACCTCTCTCTACCTCTCTTGATTTTTTAAAAAATATTTGCCTACAATACTTTTAGAAAAAAACAAGTATAAAATGCCCCTGGCAACCTTGTGCAAATCCTGTTCACTGAGAAGGAGTTAAAGTAGAGTTAGGCTTAAAAGTGCTGTCTTCTGCTAACAGGCAGGGCCACAAAAGATGCTCATTACCATCTCCTTCAAACCCAGTGGAAGGGGTAAATTTGGTTCTCGACCATAAACAGTAATTATCCATGTATTTCCCTTGCAACTTCTTTATAAAGATTTCAAGGGAATGAATTACAGAGGGTTGAGTTTCACATAGCAGTATTTGACCAACACAGATGTGATACTGAGCCAGCCTTCATCCAGGTGGCAGAGATACACAAAAGCCACAACAACCAGAGCACATAACTTGTGCATTTCTAAACTTGGAAAAATATGGAATTTATCAAGGGAGGCAAAAACTTCAGGGCTCAAGTTTCCTTCTGTATTTCTGTGAGTGGGTCAGGAAAAAGATGTCTTCAACCTTGGAAAAGAAATATCATGATATAAAACACAAAAGTAGACCATTTGACTTTAAAAATATATTACTCATGCTGAGGCTTTTATTTCCTCTTTTACAGATATTTTAAATTTTTATTTAAAAATAGGTTTATGCTTAGAGAAAACATGTAAGATGAACCCAGGTTTGGTGGGATAAATAAATAAATAAAAATCTACTCATATGATCTCTACACAGAATATATATGGTAAACACTTTGTCCCATTGTTTATAATTTATTCTTTAAACACATGTACATCCCTAAAACACACAAGTTCTATATATTGTGACTCATCATTCCTAAACTTTAGTATGAATTTATGAAAAGTACAAAGATTCTCACATAACCACAATCCACTATCTACTTCTGTAAACTCAACACTACTTTCTTTTTCTAGTATCTAAATTCTCTTGGGCCATTTGATCCAGTAAAGCATATTTTTGTCTCCAGCTCAGGATCCTGCCTGGATGACACACTGCTGTGATTACACACTGTTATTTTTTTCTCAGGTCTCCAGTGGTGGGCTTGTCCATGTTCACCAACCAGAGTTGGTGATACCTCTTTGTCACATTTACTGTTTGGAGGGTCATAAACACTGTCACTGTCACAAATTCCCACCCCTGAAAATAATACAACAGAGCACCCAGTTGGAAAGAAATGGGTACAGTTGGCTCTCACAAACCAATGTAAGCTGACTGCAATTTTAGTTTGCTTTCAGCTGTGAGTTTTTCTTTGTCTGTTAGGACATGAACATTTTTGGAAGAATATTCTCCTTTTAAAAATTGAATATTCCTCTTAACAGTTGTCTGATCTTTTGCCACACAGTTGCATTCTGGTTATGCTTGTGCATCTGGAATATTACACCTAATCTTTTTCTGAAGAATATGATCTTTCACATCTGGGGCAAACAATGTTGGTTTGTCTCATGATAATATCACTTCTGATCATTGTGTCAAGGTATTAACTGACTTCTTTACTAATTACTATTTTTTCCTTATTTGAGAAATATGCATTTTAAAATTATGTTGACAGTCTCCCCTATGTGATTATTTTCCTATAGATTTTGTGCTCAACCAACAAAGCCAAAATTTCAGAATTCAAAAATTATAAAAATCAGCATCATATAATTTACAGAGTAAAAACTGGTGAAATAGCATTATGAATATAATTTTGGGGATATAGATTAAAATCTTAATGAGGATTGGTGTTCAAAAAGGGCAAAATAGGCAGTCAGCACTATCGCAGCCACACCAGGGCCAGAGCTTGCCGGCCTCCAGGCCCACTCCAGAAGCGTGCCCAGGGACTCAGTAAAACCGCAGGCAGAGGCAGGGAAGCTGCAGCCAATGCCATTGCAGCCAGTATGATTGAAGCCACACTGGGGCCAGAGCCTGCCGGCCTCCAGGCCCATGATGAAAGCATGCCCAAGGACTTGGTATAGGAGCAGGTGTTGCAGAAACCTCAGCCAGAGCCATCACAGCCAAGCAGGGGCAGGAGCCTGCCTTTCTCCACATCAACTGCACAAGCACATCCAGGATTCTATATTGGTGAGTAGGTGGGCCTATTGGAACCTCAGGCCATGCCACTGCAGTCATGTAGGATCCAGAGCCTTCCAACCTCTTTCTTCTTCTCAGACAGGAGAAGGTGTTCTGACTGTATTGTTTGAGTGCCTTATATGGTGTGCCAGAACTAGGTTTTTTTTTTTTTTAGATCCCAATACAGACTGTAGAAGAAGAATCCAGGAAATACTGATATTTTAAGGGTTCTAAATGTTATGAAGAAAGAAACTTGCAACAAACATGATCAGATAACAGGGCAGGTACAAAGCCAAAAACAACAGCAATGGCAAAAACTCAGAGATGAGGAAACATTCAAAGTCTCAGATGCAAAGATCCTCACTCCAAGGTAACACGCGGGTGGGGGGGGAGTGGGGGGTGGAAATAGAGAAGTTTGAAGGTCAGTCTCCAGGGCTCTCAGCAATGGTAACCAAAGAAGATCTAGCAAAATGGAAATCAGAACTGATCTCTGAGATGAAAGCAGATATACTGGACACAATCAACACGATGATTAATAAAGCTAAAGAGGAAATCAAGGAGTTCATAGAATCCAAGATAGCAAAAGCAATGGAACCTTTTAAACACGTATAAGTAGAGGTCCAGGAAATCAAGAAAGAAAGTGAAAGTTTACCAATAGAATGAATATGGCAGAAGACTGAATTTCAGACCTAGAAGACAGGATCTCAGCCAATGAACAGGAAAGGCATAATCTGTCAAAAATGGCAAGGGATAATGAGAAATTAATCCAACAGCTCCTAAATGATTCAAAGAAGAATAACATAAGATTGATTGGAGTCACTGAGGAAGCAGGAGACAATGCAAAAGACATTAAAAAACTATTCACAGAGATAATGGCAGAAAACTTCACAGAAAAAGGAAAAGAACTGGACATACAAATATACGAAGCATACAGAACTTCACATGCCTGAGACATGAAAAAAAATCTACACCTAGGCATATAATTATAAAAGTTCCAGATAGGCAAAAAAATAATTAAATACTGAAAACAGCCAGAGGAAAGAAAACAGTTACATACCAAGGGAAGCCTATCAGGATCACAGCGGATTTTTCAATTCAAACACTTGATGCAAGAAGAGCCTGGAGTGAAGTCTTTTAAGCCCTAAAGGAAAACAATTTCCAACCCAGACTGATGTGTCCTGCAAAACTATTCTTCAAAATTGATGGGGAAATAAGATACTTCTATGACAAAGAACACTTGAAAAACTTCACAAATATGAAATCTGTGCTCTAAAACATTTTAAAGAATATCTTGGAGAAAAATAAGGAAAGTTACAAATCCATGAGACCTAACCAAGTCAACCCCTGGGACCAAACAAGAAACTGATGGGAAAAGAGCAAAAGTAGAATAACAGAGCCAAGAACAGGAAAATATGGCAGCACTGAATTTGCCTATATGAGTTATAACCATTAATGTCAATGGACTCAACGTGCCAATTAAGAGATACAGACTGGCAGAATGGATCAAAAAGCAATATCCTACAATCTGCTGCATACAAGAAACACACCTAATTCAGAAAGAAACCCATGGACTGAAAGTAAAGGGTTAGAAAACAATACTCCATGCTGCAGGAAACAGCAAAAAAGCAGGAGTGGTGATTTTATTTGCAGACAGAATAGACTTCAAGCCAAAACTGATCAAGAGAGATAAAGATGGATACTATCTTTTAGTACAGGGAAAAATCCAAGAGAAAGAAATAATGATCTTCCCAAATTCTAATGCACCTAACTATGTAAAACAAACATTAATAGACATGAAAAACCAAATAAACACCAATACAATAATAGTAGAGGACCTCAATATCCCACTGTCACAAAGAGACAGATCGACTGGACAAAAAGTCACTAAGGAGGGCCGGGGAGTTAGCTCAGTGGTTCCGGCGCCTGTCTTGCAAGCGCAAGGGCCCGGGTTCGATTCCCCGGTAACCACATA
>PVIR01037524.1:0-15062 GCA_004026965.1 Petromus typicus | reverse complement strand
ATTGTTTTATCTTACATATCAATACCAAAAATTCAACATCCTTTTAGATCTTCCTCCCAAGTATGATGACATGGCAGATGAGGTAAGTGGGAAGGGATTCCTACTGGAGCTATACTGTTGGGAGCCATTCTAACACCTCTATGGTCCAATCATGTTGTGATGCTCAAGGTTAAGATTATATCAGCATAAGATCCTGGTGAACTCATGATTAACACCACCCTCTACCACATCTGATATTCCCAATAAATTACAGCAAGCTTGGGGTCTTTTGCCTAAAGCAGGGCACTGATCGGGCTCAAAGCTCAGCTTCTAAGTTTCATTTCTCTTTATTAATTCCTCTTGTTGTCATGGCTTACAGGAGACTAGGATTTACAGCAAAGGTTCCTTACTTTATATCATTCATTTGCTAGGAAACATGAAGCCAAACATTTGCTCTTAAGTGCTTGAAATTAACGAAATGAATCAGGTGCTTTCTAAATATCTTCCAAGCTCTAAAATTCTGGGTTGGAGTACTTCCCTAAACCAAGATTTAAAAATAAAAATAGCCAGGCATGGTGGCTCATGCCTGTAATGACAGCACTCAGGAGGCAGAGGCAGGAAGATTGCTGTGAGTTCAAGGTTTGCCTGGGATACATAGTGAGCTCAGGGCCAGCCTGAACTGCAAAGTGAGACCCTGTCTCAAAAAAAAAAAAGAAGAAGAAGAAAATTCAGTGGTTGAAAAGTAACCTACTTCCTTCAGAAAAAGTAGTATTTAACATCCTAACATTATTGTTAATCTTGTTACCTTCTTAACTAGTAATATTATGATCAAGCATAAATATTTGTACTTAATGCACAAATCTAAAATATCACATAAATGTTCAACAATTAATCTATATACCTATCCAACTGTGGTATTAAGTACAGATTTTCATGTATTCCCAAAAGATTTGAAGATTCTGGCCTTTAAAAAGCATTTCTGCTGGCACAAAATCAAAATCACCTGGTCAGGAAGAGAAGCCAAGAGAAGAGCAGAGAACATGTACAGTACCTGTTTCTTGTCTCAAGAAGAGAGAGACTGGCAAAGCTTCTCTTTTGGTGAAAAGGAGTTTAATAAAGGTAAAACCTCTAGAGTCCTACCAGTTCCCTGCCCAGTAACTGTGAGCTGTGGTTACCAACTGTTTGAAAACAACTTCATTGTCGTCCTGGAAACTCTGTGGCCACTGCAAGAAGGGCTGGATGGAGTAGGGAAGAGGAGAGCAGTTGCTGAGCTACAACGGATTAGGGTCATTTGCAATAATTCATTATTCATTATTCAAGTAAATGGAGGGTGAGATATTTTTTTTTAACCCTAATTGCCTTCTCTTGGAAGGGCTCCAGGAAAGCAGTCTTTAAACTGCATAAAACTGCAAGACTAGAAATCTGGATCCATTGGAAAAACAGAATAGTGTCTATCTCTCAAAGAATGCTAGTCTTCAAGAGTCTCTACAATGACTAACTGTAAATACTGTGACTAATCAGCAGTTGATCTTGTTTTTATATTTGCTACTGTTTATCCAGCATTTTCAGGAAATCCTTGCCAGAATCAAACTGGTTAAGATATGTAAACTTTGCAACCATGCTCAGAGAGAAAAATGTGGAAGGTGGCAGTTGGATGCCTCACATTGTTACTCCATCTAAACAACAGCCTATGTGAATACTAGAAAACTGAAGGCTGAATTAATCCTGTTGGTGCATCTCTGGCATATTCACTGGAAAAATTCCAGTTACTATGGCAAGGATTGTTTTAATGAGGGTAGGGCCTACATTATTGCACCTGGTACACTTAGGTGCTTCATAAATGTCATCTGAAGTGAGTGAAGGACAAGGCACGGTGGCTAATCCTAGGTCTCAGGAGGCTGATGCAGGAGGATCACTGCAAGTTCCAAGCCAGTCTGGACTACATAGTGAGTTCAAGGCCAGACTGAACTACATAGAGACCCTGTCTCCAAAATAAAATAAAATATAAAAGTGACAACTTTCTAATAGGTATAAAGCAAACTAGCTTTCTGCCAGCCCTGGGTAACCACTAATCTGCTTTTGGTTTCTATAAATTTGTTATTTCTGGAAATTTCTCATAAATTTCATATGTAATCACACATTATGTAGTCTTCTATGTCTGGCTTCTTTCATATAATAAGTTTATCCACATATAATATGTAAAAGAAGTTACTTCTTTTTATGGTTGAACTGAATCGCACATATTGTATTTATTCATTCACATTTGAGACTACTATGATGAAGATTTATAAATCTTTGGATGAAAATATATTTTCATCTCTCCATAATGCAAAATCTAAAATAGAATTGCTGGTTTGAGTAAGTCCATATGTAACACTTTAAGAAACTGCCAAATGTTTTTCAAAGTGACTGATTTTACATTCCTACCAGCAATTTTGGAGCGTTTATTTCTCCACATCTTTACCAACACCTGCTAATGTCTATTCAAAAGATTTTAACTTTGATAAAGTTATGTTATCTATTGTTTTCTTTAATAGGTTGTGACTTTGAGGTAATTTATGAAAGACAGATAAGGTGATGGAATTTTCTCCTGTATACCTTTAGGTCTATAATCAATTTAAATTTTTTATCTGAATATACAACTGTTTCAGTTGTATTCAGATTTTCAGTTGAATTTCAAATGGTTGTATTTCCTCTCTAAAATACCTTGATGCCTTTTTTTAAAAATAAATTTTTTAAAAATAATAACTACTGGCTGGGGATTTAGCTCAGGTTCCGGCGCCTGTCTTGCAAGTGCAAGGACCAGGGTTTGATCCTCCATAACCACATACAATACTGGGTGTGGAGACTCACGCCCAGCAGCAACCAGTACCACATACCACAGTGCCAGGCATGGTGGCTCACGCCTGTAATCCCAGCAATCGGGAGGCAGAGGCAGGAGGATTGCTGTGATGTGAGTTGGAGGCTGAGCTCAGGGCCAGCCTGAACTATAAAGTGAGACCCTGTCTCAAAAATCCTTAAAAAAATAATATCTACTTGAAGCCAGGAATAGCGGCACATGGCTCTAATACTCAGAAGGCTGAGGCAGGACAAATGGGAATTCAAGGACAGTCTAGGCAACTTAGCAAGACTGTCTCAAAATAAAATAAAAGGTCTAAGCAAGTAGTCTGTGACAGAATGCTTGCATTGCAAGGTCCTGGGTTCAAACCCCAGAACAGGGAAAGTGGTGTGTGGCGGGGGGGTGGGAGGGTCCCCTGACTAGTCTGGTATGGTAGTAGATGTTTATATTCCAGCTACTCAGGAGGCTGAGGCTGGGAGATTACTGAAATCCACAGTTTGTGATCAGCCACAGTAACACAACGAGATTTTAAAATAATCATTATTTGACTATAAGATAATGTAAGGTTTATTTCTGTACTCTCAATTCTGTTTCATTGATCTATACAACTATCTATACACCATACCATAATGCCTTGAACACTACAGCTTTACTAAGAACAGCTGTAGTATTAAATTTGGGTAGTGTTAAGTGGCTGAAGATTTAGCTCAGTGCCACCATGACTGCCTGGCCAGTGCAAGATCCTGACATTCCTGTTACCAGGAAAAAAAAAATTTGGGAAATAGGGTAGTGTTAGTCCTCTTTTTCTTTTATAAAAAAAAAATCTAGTTTTGGCTATTTGAGGCATTTTACATTTCCATACAAATTTTGAGATTTTTAAATTTCTGCAAAACATTCAGCTATGATTTGATACCCTTTGCTTTGAATGAAATTAAACACATTAATTTGCAGTGAAAAAAATCCTTCCTTAAAAGCTTTAGTTTGTACCTAAGTATTAAAAATATTATTTATGAGAGCAGGTAAGTTTATTTAGCAAAACTTTGATTATTTAAAAAGCATTAACTGTGATTTTCTAGTTGTCATTGTCTTCTTCTTTCTCTCCTCTTCCTTTTCCTCCTCTTCCTCACAATACAAATGGTGAAGATGCTAAGGAAATGCAGAAGGTAAATTTGGTAGGCTATGTAAAATTGAAAACAGAAGTGAAAGTTAGGCATGGTGCCATGCATCTATAGTCCTAGCTCCTCTGAAAGCCGAGGCAGGAGTATAACCTGAACTTAGGAATTTAATACCATACTGAGAAACCTCACCATCAAAATGTTATTAAGCCAAGACTGGTGGTGTGCACCTATAGTCCCAGCTACACAGGAGACCGAGGGAGGATGCTCGCAAACTTAAAACCATCATAAGCAATTTACTGAGACTTTGTCTCAAAATAACATTTTAAAAAGGGCTGGGACATAGCTTAGTGCTAGAGTGCTCATCTAGCATGGATAAGGCCCTGGATTCAATTTCCAACACCCAAAAACCAGATAGATAATAAAATTTTAAATGAGTGTGCAGGGAAAAGAAATGAATCCATGTTCTTAAGAGTTCTTTATGGACTTAAATTTGAATATTTTTATATAAATTATTGAATTTCTCTTCAAATTAATTTTATTGCTATCATATTAAATAACAATTGTTGTATTAAACAGATATATACTATGCAGCAATTTGTAACAAAATTGGTACAATATTTAATAAATAGACACAAATAGAAAAGTCTATCCCTTAAGGAAAGGAAGATGGAAATTACTGAGTTTGGAATATATGGGGAAATAACCCAAAATGATATCACTAGATACTACACAAAACCTCTAGGGGCCAAGGATTTAGCTTAGTGGGTTCTGGAACCTGTCTCTCAAGTACAAGATCATGAATTTGATTCCTGGTACAAAAAAATAAAAAAGAAAGGGCTAATTTGAGTCATACTTGCTCTTGACTTTTAGGCTGGCAAGGCAAGACCCTCTCTTTCAAAAAAAAAAAATTCTTAATGCTATCATTCAAACTGCAACATCATGTTGACCTTAGGGTAATGTGTATGTGTATGTGTATGTGTGTGTGATTAACAATGTAAAGTTAATCAAAAGAAGACAATATCTGCACACAGATCTTTGCAGACTTATGTAAAGGTACACACGACACAGGAAGACATATGACAAGAATAACTCCAACTGCTAAGCCTGTGTTTCCTGACATGCACAGAGAATGGTTCAATAAAATTATTAAAAATAATACTTAAAACAATAACATTATTACTAAAAATTATTTAGCCATTCCTCTTTTGGTGTCAGGGAAAAAATATTGTCTCAGTCTTCTAATCCCAAGTTTTTATTATATAATTATAATGTACATAATTTAAGACTATAAAATTATTGCTTCAAATATATCACTTATTATACATTATACTGAAATCTAGGAACTTAAAATAAACTTTCTATTAAAAAAGTGACAAGTGGGGCCGGGGAGTTAGCTCAGTGGTTCCGGCGCCTGTCTTGCAAGAGCAAGGGCCAGGGTTCGATTCCCCGGTAACCACATAACAATACTGGGTGTGGCGACCCACACCCAGCAGCAACCAGTACCACATACCACAGTGCCGGGCGTGGTGGCTCACGCCTGTAATCCCAGCACTCGGGAGGCAGAGGCAGGAGGATTGCTGTGATGTGAGTTGGAGGCTGAGCTCAGGGCCAGCCTGAACCACAAAGCGAGACCCTGTCTCAAAAAAAATAAATAAATAAATAAATAAGTGACAAGATAGTGAAAAAGAGGTGTGGTTGTACATGCCTCTGGTCCCAGCATTCAGGAGGTTGAGGCAGAAGGCTGCCACAAGTTACAGGCCAGCTTGAACTACACAGGGAGTTCAAGACCAGCCTGGATCATGAAGCAACATTTTGTCTCAAAAAACAAAAATCAAAACAACAAAAAAGACAGTTAAAAGGATCAAGTGTGATAGTGTATGCACTAGCACTCTGGGAGGCTGAAGCAGGAAGATCTATGGGTATATTTTACTCTTTAAAACAAATTACAGTATCAGAAACACAAAAATAAAAATGAAAAAAAGTGTGACATTTTATAGCATGCTTCAAAACCTGGATTAAGACTTGTCACAGAGGCCAGATGTGATGGTGCATGCCTGTAATCCCAGCACTCAGAAAGATGGAGGCACAAGGACTGAAAATTCAAGTGCAGCCAGGGGAAGTTAGTAAGGTAGCAAAACTCTATCTCAAAAATTAAAAAATAAATAAATAAAAATTAGGCCAGGGATTTAGCTCAGTGGTCCAGCGCCTGCCTTGCAAGCGTAAGGGCCCAGATTCAATCCCTGGTAACCACATACCACAATGCCAGGCATGATAACTCACAACCACCAGCAATTAGTACCACATACCGCAGTGCTGGGCATGGTGGTTCACACTTAATAATCCCCACACTCTGGAGGCAGAAGCAGGATTGCTGAGTTCGAGTCTGAGTTCAGGACCAGCCTGAACTATTAAGGGAGACCTTGTTTCAAAAAAATAAATAAATAAATAAAAGTTTAAAAAGACTAGGAAAGTAGCTCAGTATGAGGTCCTGGGTTTAATCCCCATTACTACAAACAAATCAGTCATGGGAATAAATTAGGTCAGTTTGCCTAAAGGAAATATGTTATTCCTTCTCCACGCTCCAACATGGGGTTGGATCATACGCCTTCACACTGGGCTACATCCCCAGCTATTTTCATCTAAATGTACCTTTTGAGATAGGGTCTCACTAAATTTGCCAGTCTAGGCTTGAACTCAGTCCTCCTGCCTCAGCATCATACACCTGGCTTCTTTTTTTTTTAGGTTTTTGGAGACAGGGTCTCGCTTTTGTGGTTCAGGCTGGCCCTGAGCTCAGCCTCCAACTCACATCACAGCAATCCTCCTGCCTCTGCCTCCGAGTGCTGGGATTACAGGCGTGAGCCACCACGCCCGGCACTGTGGTATGTGGTACTGGTTGCTGCTGGGTGTGGGTCTCCACACCCAGTATTGTTATGTGGTTACCGGGGAATCAAACCCACGTCCTTGCGCTTGCAAGACAGGCGCCGGAACCACTGAGCTAACTCCCCGGCCCACACCTGGCTTCTTTTGTGTGTGTGTTTTGTTTTTGGTGTGTGATGCTGGAGACTAAATCCAAGAAGATTATATGTTCTCAGCTTTTATTTTTCATTAAGTACTTGAGATTGACTAATGGTGGGGAAATGAAGACTGACTGCTAGAGGCTATGGTATTTCTTTTGGTGATGATAAAAATATTCTAGAATTAAACTGTATGATAGTTGCACAGTTTTGTATATGAATATTAGAATTTTATTAATATTTTAAAAATTATTTTAAATTTATTAATAAATTTTTATTTTTAATTGCAGTTTTATATATGAATACTCAAATATACATTTAAAACAGTTAATTTTATAACTATATGAATATCTCACTTTTTAAAAAATATAAGGGAAAGATAAAAAAGTTGTGGTTCTTCTACACAATGAAGTATTACTCTGCCATAAAAAACGATGTTTGAATCATTTATACTTAAATGGATGTACCTTGAATACATCCTCATAAGTGAAATAAATAGGTCAGAGATGTGTAAATATTGCATCTTTTCTCTGATATGAGAAAATAAAGATGTGAATGGGTTCTATAATGTATGTTATATATTGTGAAATAGAAAATACTCAAAGCAAAATAAGGTGAAGGGGGAAAAATAATGAGACTATAACAAAAAAGAAAGGAAACAAAGTTTATGTATATAGGGCATGGGGGTGGTAGGGTGGGTAGGGCTATGGGAAAAAATGAGAATTAAACTGTGTCATATAGTGGTATAAATTTTCATTCTTGAGTGCAATCATGATGTGTATACGTAATGTACCAATAAAGATTTTTTTTAAATATCAGGGAAAAACAACAAATTTAAAATTTATTATTTTAAATTATAAAAGGCTTTCACGGGTCTGTAAGTGTGTTTGATTTTGCTTTCTTCTCTTTTGTGGTTTTTCCCCAATGCTGGGGATTGAATGCAGGGCCTCTTGACGGCTAAGCAAGTATCTTTCAAAGATCTGCATTCTCAACATCTTCTGAGCTAGTAAGCCTGTATTGAAACTGAACAAAAATTAGTGAACAATGAGAATGAGAATATTAAAAACGTTTTCCCATAATAAAACTAAACATTTTCCGTTTCTCCCTGTGAGGAAAATGAAAGATAAAATTACTTTTGCATAACTGCCAGCACAAAAAACTCCAATGCCTTGGTTTTCCTCAAGGGGAAAAAAAAAAAGCAGAGCTTCCTACTATCGGTTAGTACGCACTTCACTTCTCCTTGATTTTTTTTTTTTTTTTTTTTTTGAGACAGGGTCTCACTTTTGTAGTTCAGGCTGGCCCTGAGCTCAGCCTCCAACTCACATCACAGCAATCCTCCTGCCTCTGCCTCCCAAGTGTTGGGATGACAGGCGTGAGCCACCACGCCCGGCACTGTGGTATGTGGTACTGACTGCTGCTGGGCATGAGTCTTGACACTCGGTATTGTATGTGGTTCCCAGGGATCGAACCCAGGCCCTTGCGCTTACAAGCCAGGCGCTGGAACCACTGAGTTAAATCCCCGGCCCCGCACTTCACTTCTCAAAGCAGATGATTTTCTCTTGCCTCCTACTTTTCCCTGGGCTAACTATTCTAGTCACATTGAACTTCTTTCTGGTCTGCAAGCAAAACGAGATTACTTATGCCTTAAGGATTTTAAAAGAAATAGAAATAAAATGCCAGAGATCCAATTAAATTTGAATTTTATGGTAAACAAAAATCAATAATTTTCCTACACATGAATACTGAATACACTGAGAAAAAAAATCTGGAAAACAATTCTACTTATGTTAGTTCTTTTTTTTAAAATGAGATACCCAGGAATAACCTAATCAAGAAAATGAAGACCTCTATAATGAAATTATACAACACTGAAGAAATTGAATAAGACATTGTTCAATTGGAAAGATCTTCCTTGTTCGTGGAATACTGTTAAAACAACCATATTATCAAAAACAATCTACAAATTAAAATTGTTCCCTATTAAGATGTCAACATTTTTTTTGAAGAACTAGAAAAAATTTCAAAATTCATATGAAAGCACAAAAAACCCAGAATAACCAAAGCGGTCTTGAGCAAAAAAAAACAATCCCAGAGGCATCACAACACCAGATTTGAAATTACAAAGCCACTGTAACAAAAACACTATGGCACTGGCACAAAAATAGAAATCTAGACCAGCGGAACAGAACAGAATACACAACAAATCCCAGCCCTTAAGGCCATCTGACTTATGATAAAAGGGACAAAAACATACACTGAAAAAAAGATATCCTCTAAAAAATAGTGTTGAAAAAACAGGAGACCCATCCCACATGCAGAAGATTAAAACTAGATTATCTTTCTGTAACCTCCTTTTACTGAAGTCAAATCAATATCGATTTAATACGCAACTTTGAAACTAGTGAAGAAAAGTGGAAGGAACCCTCCTGCTCTCTTGGTGGGAATGTAAACTAATACAACCTATGGAAATCAATGTGTCGTTCCTCAAAAAACCAGAGAGGCCATTTGGTTGAGCAATACTGCATTCTGAAGTGATAAAGGCGTGCTCATGTTTATAGCAGTAGAATTCACAATAGCTAAACTGTGGAAATAGTTTAAATGCTCATCAGACAATAAACAGGTAGAGACAATGTGGTTATTTACACAATGGAGTGTTATTCAGCCATAAAAGAAGGAAGTATCTTCTGTATGAAAACAGATGAACAGAAGAACATATTAAGCAAAATCTGTTTATAAGACAAGAGGAAACTGAAAGGTAGACTTCAACAGTTAGAGATCAAGAGCAGGGGAAGGAAAGGCAATGGGGCCTAAGAAAAAATACATGTACCAATACACCAAAACCTCATCATTCGTATCATTAATATGCGTTAATATTTTTAAAAGTTGAATTTCAGACCCAAAAAATCGCTTTTTACTTCTAAGACATTTCATTGTTACTAACTGAAAGTTCTGTACTTTTATTTGCAAAATCTGGCAACTCTAAAAAAGATCTCCCGCTATACTAATTAAAAACGGACCGCTTTCCACCGGTGGTCAGTACTATTGGTTTCTGTCAGTTTACTGTAGGTGGCTTTGAGCGGGTTTGAAACTTAACCTTTCAAACAGCAACAGCCAGTGATTTACCTCCAAAGAACTGTGAGGCTTACTTAGGTAAGGTACTGCGTGAAGTGTTTTTAGTACAGTCAGCGCTTAGTACACGTGAGTTACTGTACATAGTTCATTAATTACCGCCAGGACTCAGCTCGGTGGGCACAGACGCAGGGCCGGCCCGAGTTATTTAACCACCACACCTTAGAAAAGGGCCAGCAATACTGCGAAGAGGAAACGAGTAAAGCTTTCCACGCCTCAAATAAATAACGCTCGCAACCAGGATTCAGGTCCCTCACGCCTCCGCGGAGTCCGCGACCGGAGAAGGCTGTCAGTTGAGGTACGAGCGCGCAACCGACACCTCCCGGAGCTGAGCACGTCAGGCCGCCGAGCACGTCATGCCGCACGTCACGCCGCCCAGCCACTTCCGGTTTGGTACGCTTTCCCACTGTTTCTTAATCTGCACTTTCAACAAAACCATGGTGTCTGGCGTTTCCATTTGCCACCCCTTTATTTCCTTCACTGTCTCTTCAGTCTATCCTAGATTAAATTTTAAAATTACGCAGCTAGAAATTAGAGGCAGGCATGGCTGCAGAGAGAAGACGCACGAAGGAGGATGGCGAAAGTGCACGGCGGGAGCACCGCGCACCCTTTCCTAGTAAGACGGAAGTTCCCGGGTCCGAAAGGCTCTTAGAGCAAGCTGCTGAAGCTTCAACCGACTTCGCGACTGGACGCCGGGCCGGACCCTGCTCCTGTCACCTGCTGCCGCCAGGTTCATGTGGAGGTTCTCAGGCTTCCTCACCGCGCTTCGAGGGGTCCGGACCGCGGTGCAACAGTGCAGCCCGGCCGAGGCGGCGACTGAAAGGGCGGCGGGCGCAATGGAGCGAGCCGTAGTGCGCTGTGTGCCCTCCGAGCCCAAGCTCAGCTTGTCGTTTGCGCTGGCCGACGGCAGCCACAAAAACATGCAGCGCGATCAGAGCGAGCCGCTGGGTCGGGTCCTGAGTCGGATCGCGACCAATGCCCTCAAGGGCCACGCAAAGGCAGCAGCGGCCAAAAAGAGCAGGAAGACCCGGCCGAATGCGAGCAGCGGCGCAGACTCCTCAGTGCCGGGCCCGGAGCCGGCTGCTGCCCCCGAGCCGGTGGTGAAGCTGTATTACCGGGAGGAGGCAGTGGCTGAGGATGTACTCAATGTGGACGCCTGGCAGGACGGCGCGGTGCTTCAGATCGGCGATGTCAAGTACAAGGTGGAACGCAACCCGCCCGCCTTCACGGAGCTGCAGCTGCCGCGCTACATCATGGCTGGCTTCCCGGTATGCCCCAAACTCAACCTCGAATTTGGGGATCCAACAGGCTGTCTCTTCCGCTGGTACAAAGAAGCCAGGCCCAGAGCGGCGGAGCCTGAGGGCGGTGGCCCCTCTTCCTTGTCTCCCTCTTTGCTATCTTCCACTTGGACTGAGACTGGTGTGCAGGAGCGCGTGTACACTCCATCCAACGCTGACATCGGGCTACGGCTTAAGCTTCACTGCACACCAGGCAATGGGCAGCGCTTCGGGGGGAGCCGGGAGTTGGAAAGCGTGTGCCCCGTGGAGGCGGGGCCTGGCACCTGCAGTTTTGACCATAGGCATCTCTACACCAAGAAGGTGACGGAGGACGCTCTCATCCGCACGGTCTCCTACAACATCCTGGCAGATACGTACGCCCAGACTGAGTTCTCCCGGACTGTGCTGTACCCATACTGTGCCCCCTACGCCCTTGAAGTTGACTACCGCCAGAATCTTATCCAGAAGGAACTCACGGGATACAATGCAGACCTCATCTGTTTGCAGGAGGTTGACCGCGCGGTGTTTTCAGACAGCTTGGTACCTGCTCTGGAGGCCTTCGGGCTTGAGGGCGTGTTTCGAATCAAGCAGCACGAAGGTCTGGCCACTTTCTACCGGAAGTCCAAATTCAGCCTCCTTGGCCAACATGACATTTCTTTTCAGGAAGCCCTGGAGTGCGACCCACTTCACAAAGAACTGCTGGAGAAGCTTGTTTCGTACCCATTGGCGCAGGAGAAGGTGCTTCAGAGGTCTTCTGTTCTGCAGGTGAAGTAGCCCTACCTGTTTCTTCATAAAATCAGGCATTTTTAGGGACCTGGAGGGGCAGAGTGCAGGGATGATAGTGAAAAGAAACTTGTGTTTACTCTTGTATCCTCTATTCAAAGTTTACTTTTCATTCATTTAATTCAACAAATTTATTTAGCGTCTATATTGTGCTTGCCACGCTGCAGGTTGCCTTCAGTACCACAAACATGGACTTAATGCCTACAGCCTAGGGAGACACGTGCTAAATACAAGAATATTAGTGACAGGTAGTTTTTTTTCTTACATTTGTCAGTCACTGACACAATTTAAAGTACTTAAGGTTTAAGTGCCTATTGTGTTTTCTGAGGTACTTTGTAACTATTAGCTAGTATTTATATCCCTGGCCCTCTTACCATGTTCCTGCTAGCTTGATCCACCTGTGGTGCATGTGTGACTGCCCCCTGGGTGGCTTGTACCACTGGTGATAGAAGTGGTACAGAACTTCATGGGAGAGGCATGCACGTACCACCAGTGGTTCAAACTGCCACTGGCAAGGCATATAAATTACTTCCCTTAATAAACGTGTTTTTACAGTAATCCGTCTATTCCTGTTTTGTGGATGTTACTCTTCCAATTTCATAAATGAGAAGATGGCCAAATTTACTTACGAGGCATATACTACTGTGGAGCCAGGATTCTCAGACAATTGATTATACTGTATTTATCATCATCACTGGGCAGGGTGTTAACTGCTATCTAGTTTCAAGTTATGTTCATTTATAAAAATATGCTCAATGTATGCCCAAAGTTTTTAAGCATTTGGTGGTGTTCAAACTAAAGAGTATCAATAAAAAATTTTCTTTGAAGAGCCAGGTGTGGTGGCACACTTCTCTCATCCACTGGAGGATGCAACACTCTGGGGGCTGAGGCAGGAAGATTGCCACGAGTTCAAAGCCAGCCTAGACTACATGGTGACATCAAAGCCAGCTAAATTACACAGCAAAACTCAAAAAATCTCCCAAATTTAAAGAGTTGCTAACATTTTTTTTTTTTTTAAGCACTTACTATTTGTATCCTGGCATCTCTGGGTAAGCTCATACAATTGAATGCATACAATAGCCTTCCATGTGGGACGGATATGGTCTATCATTACGAAACTGGCTTAGAAAAGTGTCTCTCCAGCTGTGTATGGTGGTGCACGCCTGTAATCCCAGCACATAGGAGGCTGAGGCAGGAAGATCACTGTGAGTTCAAGGCCAGCTTGAGCTACGTAGTTCGGGACCAGCCTGAACTATGAAGCAAAACCCTGCCTCAGAAAAACCCCCAAAATTTAGGACATACTCATAAGTGAAACAAATAAGTCACAGATGTATAAATACCACATCTTTTCTCTGATCTGAGAAACTGAAAATGTGAGTTCTAAAATGTATGTTAGATATTGTAAAATAGAAATGGGGTAGGGGTAGGGGTAAGTAATGAGGGGAAAGAAAAACTTGTAATGGTAATAAAAAAATGAAACAAAGCTTATGTATATGGGGGTGGGGGTTGTAGGGTGGATAGAGGAATGGGAAAAAATAAGAATCGAGTCATGTCATATATTGGTACAAATTGTCAATGTTGAATGTAGTCATGATACATATATAAAATGTACCTATTTAACAATTTAAAAAACCAAAGTCTCTATACTATCAATAAGTATTCAAACATAAATCTGCCATATTACAAAGTCTGTGCTTACAGATTTGAAAACACAGCCTCTAGCCGTAACATTAATATCTAAATTTTTTTTTTTTTTTTTTGAGATAGGGTCTTGCTTTTTTGTAGTTTAGGCTGGCACTGAGCTCAGCCTTGAACTCACAGCAGTTCTCCTGCCTCTGCTTCCCAAGTGCTGGAATTAACAGGCATGAGCCACCATGCCTGGCACTGTTGTAAGTGGTTCCAGGGATCAACCTGGGCCCTTGCACTTACAAAGCAGGTGCTGGAACCACTGAGCTAACTCCCCAGCCCCTGAAAGATATTTTTATAGTTATAGCCAGACAGTTTTTAAACGTTACAATCAATTCTAGTCACATATATTCTTAAATATCAAATTTCATAACTGCTGTCTCCATCAAGGGAAGAAAATGGAAGAAAGTGGAAATGGCATAAAATGTCACTTCATGTTAGAGAGAAACATTCAGGAAATTGGCTGACACCAACTGACTTCTTGGTACTTTGTTTTAGGTTTCAGTTCTTCAGTCTACAAAGGACTCTTCTAAAAAGATATGTGTTGCTAACACACATCTCTATTGGCATCCCAAAGGTAGGTTTTACTGTATTTGGCTTCATAGTGACTTATATTTAATGACAAGTTTGTTAAGGTGCTTCTACACAGTATATATAATATTTTGAATGTCACCCAGATACTATAGTTTGTGAGCTTATTTTTTTTTCTTGTTTACTTAAAGATAACTTTTAAAAGTACTTACATTAATGTTTTTATATTCCTAGGTGGGTACATTCGTCTCATTCAGATGGCAGTAGCCTTGGCTCACATTAAACATGTCTCTTGTGATCTGTATCCTGACATTCCCGTTATATTTTGTGGGGACTTCAACAGTACACCATCAACAGGAATGTATGAGTTTGTCATCAATGGCAGCATTCCAGAGGACCATGAAGATTGGGCTTCCAATGGGGAAGAGGAAAAATGCAACATGTCTCTCAAGCATTCCTTCAAATTGAGAAGTGCTTGTGGTGAACCTGCTTACACAAATTATGTTGGTGGCTTTCATGGGTGTCTAGATTACATTTTCATTGATTTAAATGCTTTAGAGGTTGAACAGGTGATTCCTTTACCTAGTCATGAAGAAGTTACAACCCATCAGGCCTTACCTAGTGTTTCCCATCCCTCTGATCACATAGCTCTTGTATGTGATTTAAAATGGAAATAGATTTGTTTAATGGCATTTGTTTAAAATCT